>JASDQU010228611.1:17329-29762 GCA_032191745.1 Picea mariana | reverse complement strand
ATCAGCTCTATGCTAAGTTTAGTAAGTGTGCCTTTTTCCAGAAACAAGTCCATTGCTTAGGCCATGTTATTGCTAAATAAGGAGTGGTATTTGATCTTGACAATATCAAAGCCATTATGGATTGAAATATCCCAAAGGATGTATCCGATATCAGATCCTTTATGGGCCTAGCAGGATACTATAGGAGGTTCATAAAGGGATTTTCCAAGATTGGTTTCCCAATCACCTCCCTTCAGAAAAAGGGAATTAAATTCATTTGGACATCAGAATGTGAAGAGAGATTCCAAGAGATGAAATACCTTCTAACCAATGCACATGTGTTGAATATTGCAGACACACATCGGGACTTACTTGTGTGTATATATTCCTGCAAGGAAGGGCTCGAAGGAGTCCTTATGCAATAAGGACATGTAATTTGCTACAAATACAGAAAATTAAATGAGCATGAAATCAATTATGTGACCCACAATATAGAATTGGATGTCATAGTACATGCTTTAAAAATGTGGAGGAATTACCTCCTAGGTAGGAGATTTGTGCTTATGAAATACCATAGTGGGTTGAGATATATGTTTGATCAACCAAAACTCAATGTTAGACAATCTAGATGGATGTCTCTCCTTAGTGAGTTTGATTTTGAAATAAAACAAATCAAAGGAAAAGAAAATAGGGTGGTTGATTCCCTTATTAGACATATGAAAGTGATTCACTTGGAAGTTGTAAGAACCTCTGAAACGGACATCAAGGAGAGAGTCAAAAGTGCACAAGAAACATATGCATTTTTCAAGACTGTAAAATCATACATAAAACAAGAGCCCATAGGGTTGAAGTATGAGGGTTATCAACTATTGAATGATGTCCTACTAACTTACAAAGGTAGGTTGTATATTCCAAATTGTGACGACTTGAAGAGGTTCATAATGTACGAACTACAAAAAAGACCATATATATCTTGGTTATCAGAAGATGATCACAACCACTAGGAAACTATCTTATTGGCCCGGACTGAAAAAGGGCATAGTTGATTACTTAGCTAAATGTTTATAATGTCAGCAAGTTAATCCAGAGCACCAGCATCCAGCAGGGCTATTACATCCCCTACCAATCCCAGAATGGAAACGAGAAACCATCTCCATGGATTTCATCACAGGGTTACCAAAATCAACCAAACAAAATGACGCCATCATGGTATTTGTGGACAAACTGAGCACGGTTGCCCACTTTATTCTCGTCAAATCAACATGTAAGGAAATATATATTGCCAGTGTTTTCATGAAAGAAATATTTAGACTGCATGGCATGCCTAAGGAAATCATATCCGATCGAGATACAAAATTTACTTCAAACTTTTGAAAATCTCTATTTGTTGGTTTTGAAACAAATTGCTATTTAGTACAGCTTATCACCCTCAAACTGATGGACATACAAGGAGAGTAAACCAAATATTAGAGGATATGTTAAGGATGGATGTAATACATTAGCTTAAGAAGTGGAAGACTACCTACCACTCATATAATTTTCCTATAACAATGGCTATCAAGAGTCATTGAAGATGAACCCTTTTGTGGCCCTCTATGGTAGACAATGCAAGATTCCAATTGGATAGGATAACCCATTAGACAGAATTACAATCGGGCTATATATGATGAAAGAAATAGAACAACAAGTAGTTCAAATAAAATAAAATCTGAAAATAGCTTAGGATATACAGAAAAGATATGCATACAGAAAAAGAACTCCTAGAGAGTTCAAAAGAGTTCAAAGTAGGGGATCATGTGTATTTGCAAGTTAAACCTAGAAAAATCTCCTTAAGAATGGGAGCATGTGCCAAGATAGAACCTTGGTATTGTTGACCCTTTGAAATTTTGGATATATTATGACCTGTAGCATATAGAGTGGCACTCCCTCCCATAGTGAAGGCACATAAATTTTTCCATGTTTCGTTACTGAAGAAATATGTACATGATTCGATAATCAATTGGTTTGTGATTCAAGTGGAACAAGAGGGAGAATTCCTGCTAGAACCATAATGAATAATATACAGGAAGGAAATCCCACTCAAGAACATAACCATTGCACAGGTCAAGGTGCAGTGGAAACACTTTGGTCCACATGAAGCTACATGGGAAATGGAGGATGCCATGAAACAGGAATACCCATTTTTGTTTACTTCTATACATGCATAGCACATCGACAGATAGAACATCAAGACCAATGTTCCTTTAATGGGGAGGGGATTCTGATACCCGTGTTTCCCCCAGCTTATAAATATAACTATAACTTTTCAAAAGATTGTGGCAGACTAAATATGTGTGAATGTTAGATTTGATGAACCTTTTGTTATGAAAGGTAATGTATGCATTTATATTATTAATTAAAATGGATAGTGTTGCATAACTACTGAAAAGGGGGTTTTCCAAGATAGAACATGATTTTATGAGAGAGATGGTGAGGGGAACTAGAAATGGTTGAGATGACCCCACCAAACTAGTACCTTAATGGATTTAATTGCTTAGACCCGGAAAAGTTCTCTGACCCATAAATGAATTACCAGTTAGGCTGGTAGTTGGAAAGACCCTCCTCAAGAGTTAATGAGGAGATGGGGAAGAGTACCCATCGTCAAGGATTCCAGACATGAGCACGATTTGGGGATTCATACCCACATAATATTGTTGAGAAAGGAAAGAAAGGAAGTGATTCATGGGAAAGACAATAAACAAGAGTCGAGAGACCAATCTCCCAAGGAGAGAGGAGTGCTTCCAGCTCTTCACTTCGAAGGAGAAACTGAGAAACAAGTTTGTTCTCATTGTAAGAAGATGCTGGTAGAATTTTTAGTCCAAGCTGGTAAATGGTGATGTAGAGAATATGAGTGACTATGGAAGTACTCATTGTAGGCCCCCTTTATTGGTACAGAGAAAATCATTTGCTAAGTTCCTGTGGGAGGAGGAGAGTAACCTCCATCCCTCATTGTCGCTGAGCAAGAAGAAAGAGTCTCTCTCAGAGCATCATGATCTAGCTAGGGGGTGGCCAGTGGTAAATCTGTTCAGCAATGGTTGTGCCTATGTATGGTTGGAAACAAGCACCCCTTTCAGCAGTCGCTTCATGATTATGGTTTCTGATAAGTACTTTAATAATTTGTGTACTGGAATGGAAATGATGATTGAATATACGTGTCTATGACTAAATTCTGTATTGAATGATTACGGTAGAAATGATCATTGTTTTTCTTTGAACCCATTTTTTTGAATGATCTTCTATGTGACACAGCTTAGAATCTGTAGAGTTATGGGACGTGGGTCTGCAAGAGAGTCAGGGAAAGGTTAATTGAAAGGATTAAGTCCTGCTGACCTCTTGAATTTACCTTCATGGGAATACGAAGTTAGAACTTGGTAGAAGGAGGGCACCTCCTTCATACCCTTCACCTATGTGATCAAGGGATCATGCCCATGGTCGTAACCAATTCACGGTTAAGATTTAAGTGTGTATCCCACTAGAATTTCCAGAGGACCCATATGACCAAGGTTTGGAAATCTTGAGCTAGGCCCGAAAGGAGCTAAGTGTTTATCTCTTCAAAACTCCAAGAGTTCGGAGCTCCGAGGTGTCATGTCCCTTCCACTTTCAAACTAGTTGAATGAAACTTGTTTCTATGGCTACCCACGAGGTTGACCAACATGTGGCAGTGTTCCTAACTGTGACAGATGGACCTATCCCACCATTAAACACTAAGCCACTTACCAATAGCAAAGTAAGGCAAGCCGCAGATCCAAGGGTATTCAGGAATATCCCTAGCCATTGGATATACGTCGAGGTCAGTCCAACATTGACTACTTCGAGAGAATAGAGGTCCATGGATCTGGGGATTCTGTCGAGAACCCCTCTTAACTGTCCGATCAACCAGTAGAGGGACTCGTGTACAACACTTCGGTGAAGTCCTACTTCGGGAGAACGGGGTTGTCATAATGCAAAAACCCCTGAATTCCAGAGCTAAAAATTAACGAGAACCATAGATCTAGGGATGCTTTAGGATCCTCCCTAGTCATTGGATCTATGCCAAGTTCAGTCCGGCGTTGACCACTACGAGAGAAAGGGGGTGGTAAGTAAGCGGAACACTCGAACACCAAATTCGCGAAGTGATAAGAGTCATAGATCTGAGGATTTTTTGGGATCTCTTGTGACCATGGTCAATCCAACACTAACTACTACGAGATTAAGGAGGAAGTCACATAGAGGATCCCTTGAATGTTGAATTTATGAAGAAACGGAGGTCATAGATCACCGGATCTACGTGGACGTGTCTCAATGGTGAGATCTAAGGCTGTTGGAAGGCTATCAGTCCAAAGTGACATGGCACAATAAAATCACCCACAGTGACGTGGAACAACGTTTGACATGCCATGCTTCATCTGTATTTTTACTTTTTGTAGACCCTATGTTCCCATTAAAATGTGACACGTGTTACCCTCTATAGGGTCCACGCATCATCTCTTCCTTGCCGTGTGTCATCCCCTAGAAAATATTATCTTGGCATATTGGTGGGAAAAGTACTTGGGACCCACCTGTCCTTGTCTCTACGTTTAACACGCAACTGCGAGCAAGGGTGGACCCTTCGGGATCCCAAGACTTTGGAAATCTAGAGGTTTGGAGTGTATTGTCGTAGATAAGACAAAAGGACTGAAGGCCAGAGCCATGTGGCGATATTTCAAGCCCCTTCAAGAGTTCAAGATTTTGGGACTCCGGAGGATAGGAACATCAAAAGAAAAAGGGGTGGTCAACGCTGAAGCGTTGAATGCCGAACTCCCCTTTGGCTTATGTGTTAAATGAGGATAAGGTCCCACCATTGGATTGGATGGTGGATGGACTTCCATAAATGATGTATGAAATTGGGGATGGTATGAATGAGATGGACCCACATGGGCGCCACATGGCCCTTGACTAATAATGCCCAAAGAGCTTCAAGAGGCCATAACTTGCAATGTAGAGCTTGGATTTGAGCCTGGTAGCAGTCGTTAGAAAGATATGGTCGAGTACAAGAGGATGGAGACATCAGAAAGAGGATGTGATAGGATTAAAGTAAGAAAAAGTTTGATGCCCCATCCCTAAAAAAGGTACTTAGGGGTCAGGTGTGTTACAACCTCGCACAACAAAGGAACATGATGTTGGAGAATTTTTCCCCAACCCTTCAATGATTGCTGAAAATAAGAGTCACATCTTTTTCAAGCAGTCACTTTGGAGATGCTACCCTACTCAAGGTACAATTTAATTTTGATATTTCCATATTTGAAGGTCAGATCGATGAAAATTCTTTGGAAAATTGGTTAAATTTCTAGAGGGTTATTTCTATGTTCACAAATTTTTCGACAAAGAAAAAATCAGCTTTGCACTGCTCAAGGCTCCCCCCCATGTCAAACATTGGTGGGAAAATTACTGGGAGCAAAATTCCAGAGAGGATTTTGGAATATTTGGGGTCGAGCCCACTTCGATTTTTTTTATGGATGTGGGCAAGGAGCAATATTACCCTGTGGGAAACTACGATGACCAGTACATGAGATGGACCATGCTACATCAAAAGCGGGACCAAATAGTGTTGGACTTAACAAATACCTTCTAAACCATGTGCACCAAGCTAGGTATCAAAGACTCTGAGCGAAATCTGGTTTTGAAATACCGCGGGGCTCTACACAAGTACATACAAACATAAATGGAGTTTTTGGACATCTCATCACTGGGAGCCGCTTATAGATATGTTGTCAAAATCAAGAAGAAATTTAAGCAGAAGAATAAGAAGGAATTTGGGTCTGCAAATCCATGACAACTAAAGCATGGTAAAGGCAGCCCTAACTCACAGAGCATTCAACCTCAAGATATCCAGTCCAAACCATAGGAAGATAAGGGTAATGGGAAGATGAATAAGGACAATGGGAAGTGGTGTGACTTCCACAAAATTACTTTACACAACACCGATGAATTTCACTCGAAACATTCATTAGTGGTCAAGCTCAAATAAATAGAGATGAACCTCGACTCAGACTCAAATTCAGACAATAATAAAAGGATACAAATAATTGATGTACAACCCACTTTTACTATCGTGACCACAACAATCCAACCAGAAGAACTAGAGGATCCTGAGGAGAGGGAGAACCTTTTCCATTCACAGATGTGGGTGAGGGGGACCCCATTGCATTTTATTGTTGATAGTGGAAGCTAGAAGAACCTCATCTCATCAAAAGTAGTGAACCAGTTGGATTTTCCAACAACACCACACCCACAACCATACAACATCTGGTGGATTTTCTAGGGATGGGAGCTTTATGTCAGCCAATAGTGTCTCCTATCCTACAACATCAAGCCCTTCAAGGATGAGGTACTGTGTGATTTTTCCCCACTAGAAGTCTGTGATGTTTTGTTAGGCCAACCATATAGGTGGAAGTGTCATGCTATTTTTGAGTCTCGACCATGTAGAATCATTGTTACTCTGGGGGGTCAACTCTACAGGATACCAGAGGTAGTTCTGACTACTATCCTAACAAAAAAGTGTCACAAATTAATCTCTCATAACACAAATTTTATCCTCTTCATGATCTGGTCAAAAGGTGAATAGAAGGACACTACAACCACTACAGCCTCAGACCAAGAGCTTTCTATCCAGTAGAAGCAGATTGTAGAAGGGAACAAAAATATCATTGCTTCACCTACAAGAGTACTTCCACACTATCCAATCAAGAAAATTTATAACAGATCCCTTCATACTCCTCATGTTTCATCTTCACCAACAAATTCCTCCCATACTCGAAAATTTCATGTAGCTAGATCAGTATTGTGGACCCTTTGAAATTTTGGATAGAGTGGGACATGTAGCATATAGACTATCACTCCCTCCCATAGTAAAGGCACATAATTTTTTCCATGTTTCGTTAATAAATAAATATGTACATGATTCTATTATCGATTGTTCTATGATTCAGGTGGAACTAGAGGGAGAATTCCTTCCAGAACCACAATGCATAATAGACACGAAGGAAATCCCACTCAAGAACAGAGCTATCCCGACAAAAACATGTCGCAAATTAATCTCTCATACCACAAAGTTTATCATCTTCATGATCTAGTCAGAAGGTGAATAGAATGACACTACAACCACTATAGTCTCAGACCAAGAGATTTCTTTCTAGCAGAAACATATTGTAGAAGGGCAAAAAAATATTGTTGCTTCACCTACAGGAGTACTTCCACACTATCCAATCAAGAAAAATTATAACAGATCCCTTCATACTCCTCATGTTTCATCTTCACTGATAGAGTCCTCCCACACTCAGGAATATCATGCATCACCTCGGTATTGTGGACCCTTTTAAATTTTGGATAGATTGGGACCTGTAGCATATAGACTAGCACTCGCTCCCACAATGAAGGCACATAATGTTTTCCATGTTTTGTTACTGAAGAAATATGTACATGATTCTATAATTGATTGGTCTATGATTCAAGTGGAACCAGAGGGAGAATTCCTACCAGAACCACATTGCATAATAGACAGGAAGGAAATCCCACTCAGGAACATAACCATTGCACATGTCAACGTGCAGTGGAAACGCTTTGGTCTAGATAAATCTACATGGGAAATGGAGGATGCCATGAAACAAGAATACCCATTTTTGTTTGCTTTTGTACATACATAGCACATTGGAAGGTGGAACATCAAGGTCGATGTTCCTTTAATGGGGAGGGGATTGCAATACCCCTGTTTCCCCCAACTTGTAAATATAACTATAAATTTCCAAAAGACTATGGCAGACTGAATATGTGTGAATGTTGGATTTGATGAACCTTTTGTTATGAAAGGTAATGTATGTATTTCTATTATTAATTAATAACAGAAGTATACCATGATATACCATGATGCTATGAGAGAGATGGTGAGGGGAACCATAAATGGTTGATATGATCCCCACCAAAATAGTACCTTACTAGATTTAATTGCTCAGACCCAAAACAATCCTCTGAACCAGAAATGAATTACCATTCAGACTGGTAGTTTGAAAGGACCTCCTCAAAAGTTAATGAGGATATGGGGAAAAATACCCATCGACAAGTCTTCTATACCTGACCACAAGTTGGGGATTCAGACCCATGAAATCTTGTTGAATAAGGAAATAAAGGAAGTGATTCATGGGAAAAGGCAGACCGACAAGAAAGAAGAGTTGAGATACCAATCTCCCAAGTAGATAGAAGAACCTACAACTCTCTGATTCAAAGGAGAAACTGATAAACAAGTTCATTCTGGCATAAAAATCTATTGGCAACATTTTTAGTCCAAGTTGATAAACGGGGCTGCAAAGAAGATGAGTGAATGTGGAAGTATTCATTGCAGGCCCCTTAATTGGTACAAAGAAAAATGTTTGCTAAGCTGATGTGGGAGGAGGAGAGTAACCTCCATCCTTGATTGTCATTGAGAAATAAGAAAGAGTCTCTCTGAGAGCATCATGATCTAGGTAGGGGGTGTCCAGCGGTAAATCCATTCAGGAGTGGTTCTGCCTACGGTTGGGTGGAAACAAGCACCCCTTTCAACACTCGCTTCACAACTTTGTATTTTGATAAATATTTTCATACTCTATTTACTAGAATGGAAATGATGATTGAATATACATGTCTATGACTAAATTATGTATTGAATGATTAAGGTAGAAATTATCATAGTTTTTCTATGAACCCATTCTTTTGAATGATATTTTGTGTGACACAGCTTAGCAGCTAGAGAGTTATGGGACATGGGCCTACAAGAGAGTTAAGGTAGGGTTAAATGGAAGGCTTAAGTCCTGCCAACCTCTTGAATTTATCTTTGCAGGAATACTAAGTTCGAACTTGGTAGAAGGAGGGAGCCTCCTTCAAACCCTTCACCTGTGTGACTGAGGGATCATGCCCATGGCCATAACCAATTCACAGTTAAGAGTTAAGCATGTATCCCATGAAAAGTTTTGGAGGACCCATATGACTAAGGTCTGGGAATCCTGCACTAAGCCCAAAAGGAGATAAGCCTTTCTCTCTTAGGAACTATGGGATTTCAGAGCTCTAGGGTGTCCTTCCACTTTCAAATAGATCAAAGAAAACCTATTGCTATGGTTACCCACGAGGTCGACCGACATGTGGCGGTGTTCTTAATCATGAAAGATGGACCTATCCCACCGTTAAACACTGAACCACTTACCAATCACGAAGTAATGTGAGCCGCAGATATAAGGGTATTAGGGAGTATCCCTAGTCGTTGGATCTACGTCAAGGTCAATCCGACGTTGACTACTTTGAGAGAATAAAGGTGTCATAGCAACAAATTCCCCGAATGTCGGATTTGTGAATTAAAGTGAGCCATGGATTTGGGGATTTCGTCGAAAACCCATCTTAACCATCTAATCGACCAGTAGAGGTACTCGCGTACAACACTTCAGTGATGCCATACTTCGGGAGAACGTGGCTGTCATAATGCCAAAACCCCTGAATGTTGTAGTTGCAAATTAATGAGAACCATATATCTAGGGATGCTTCAGGATCCTACATGGCCTTTGGATCTATGCCAAGGTCAATCCAGCGTTGACCACTCCGGGAGAAAGTGGGTGGTAAGAGAGTGGAACAAACGAACATTTAATTTGTGAAGTGATAAGACTCATAGATCTGAGGACGTTTCGGGATCTCCCGTGACCTTAGATATAGACCATGGTCATCCCAACACTGACCACTCCGGGAGCAAGGAGGAAGTCACATAGTGGATCCCTTGAATGTTTAAGTTACAAAGTAACAATGGCCATAGATCACCATATCTACGTGGAAGCGTCTTGACGATGATATCTAAGGGTGTTAGAAGGCTATCAGTCCAGAGTGACATGGCACATTGACGTCACCCATGGTGACATGGACCCACGTTTGGTGTGCCATGTGTCACCTGGATTTGTACTTTTCACAAACCCTATGTGCCCATTCAAATGTGACACGTGTTACCCATGGTAGGGGCAACGCATCATATCTATATTGTTGTGTGTCACCCCCTGGAACATATTTGCTTGGCCTATTGGCGGGTGTAGTACTCAAGAACCACCTGCCCTTGCCTCTACATTTAACATGCCACTATGAGTAAGGGTGGACCCTTCGGGATTTCGAGACTTCAAAAATATGGATGTTTGGAGTGTAGTGTTGTATATAAGCTGAAAGGAATAAAGGATAGAGCCATGTGGTGATATTTCGGGCTCCTTTAAGAGTTCAATATTTTGGGACTCTGATGGATAGGAACATCGAAAGAAAAAGGGGAGGTCAGTGTCGAATGTTGAACTCCCCTTTTTCTTATGTGTTAAACAAGGATCAGGTCCTATCATTGGATTTGATGGTGGATGGAATTCCACCGTGGATGTAGGAACTTGGGGATGGTATTAATGAGATGGAACCACATGGGCATTAGATGGCCCTTGACTAATAAATATTGAAGAGCTTTAGGAGGCCATAACTTTCAATTCAGAGCTCGTATTTGAGCTTGGTAGTAGTCCTTAGAAACATACGGTCAAGTAAAAGAGGATGGATACATTATAAAGAGGATGTGAGATGATTAATGTAATAAAAATTTGGATGCCCCATCCCTAAAAAGGGTACTTAGGGGTTAGGTGTGTTACACCCTCATGCAACAGAGGAACGTGATGTTGGAGAATTTTTCCTAAATCCTTCAATGATTTTCGACAATAACATACACATCTTTGTCAAGAAGTCACTTTCGAGATGCTACCCCACTCAAGGTACAAGTTAATTTTAATATTCCCATATTTGAAGGTCATATCGATGCAGATTCTTTGGAAAATTGGTTTAATTTTCTAGAGGGTTATTTCTATGTTCACATTTTTTTCGACAAAGAAAAAATCACCTTTTCATTGCTCAAGGATCCCCCCCATGTCAAACATTGGTGGGAAACATACTAGGAGAAAAATTCCAGAGACTATTTTGGAATATTTGGGGTCGAGCCAACTTCATATTTTTTTATGGATGCGATCAAGGAGCAATATTACCCTATGGGAAACTATGATGATCATTACATGAGATGGACCATGCTGCATCAAAAGCAGGACCAAATAGTGTTGGAGTTCATAAATACCTTCTAAAACATGTGCACCAAGCTAGGTATCAAAGACTCTGAGTGGAATTTGGTTCTAAAATACCGCAGGGCTCTACACAGGTAATTACAAACTGAAATGGAGTTTCTGGACATCTCATCACTAGGAGCCACTTATAGATATGTTGTCAAAATCGAGCGAAAATTTATGCAGCAGAACCAGAAGGAATTTGTGTTTGAAAATCCATGAAAACCAAAGCATGGTAAAGGAAACCCTAAATCACAGATCATTCAACCTCAAGATAGCCAGTCCAAGCTACAGGAAAATAAGGGTAATGGGAAGACAAATAAGTACAATGGGAAGTGGTGCGAGTTCCACAAAATTCCTTTTCACAACACCAATGAATTTCACTTGAAACATTCATTAGTGGCCAAGATCAAATAAACATAGATGATCCCCGACTCAAACTCAATTTCAGACAATAATAAAATGATACAAATAATTGATGCAAAACCCACTTCTACTATCATGACCACAACAATCCAACCAGAAGAACAAGAGGATCTTGAGGAGGGAGAGCACCTTTTCCAATCACATATGTTGGTGAGGGGGGGGGCCATTGCATTTTATTGTTTATAGTGGAAGCTATAAGAACCTCATCTCATCAAAGGTAGTGAACCAGTTGGATTTTTTAACAACACTACACCCACAACCATACAACATCAGGTAGCTTCACTAGGTATGGGATCCTCATGTCAGCCAACAGTGTCGCATGTCCTATGACATAAAGCCCTTCAAAGATGAGGTATTGTGTGATTTTTTGCACTGGAAATATGTGATGTTCTATTAGGCCAACCATATATGTGGAAGCGTCATGCTATTTATGATTCTTGACCCCATAGCATCATTGTTACTCTGAGGGGGTCAACTCTACAGGATACCAGAGGTAGTTCTGACTACTATCACAACAAAAAAGTGTCACAAATTAATCTCTCATACCACAAAGTTTAGCCTCTTCATGATCTAGTCAGAAAGTGTGTAATGATCCCAAGACATTATGCAAGGATCATTACTATTTTGGTGTCTTTTTAAAACTTTTTCTGAGTGAGGTATTTCATCAAACACTTTGCTGATCTACCTTTTATATGTGTTTATATGTGTGTATGCAGCAAATAACAGAAAGAAATAACCATGGAACATACCTCAACCATATGCAATAATATAGACAAGCCAAAACATCTCAATTCTTCTTTATTCATAAAATAGAGAAACCTGCTACAATGAAGATGCCGATCTGGAATGCTCAACAGATGGCCAAGAAGATAGACAATAGATAAGAGCTGCTACAA
>JASDQU010228597.1:2563-17169 GCA_032191745.1 Picea mariana | reverse complement strand
GACAAATGGCCAAACCGAGGTTGTAAATTGAATGGTTGTGCATATCCTTGGCATGTATAATTCAAAGAACCCTCACACATGGGATGAGAGCCTTCCCTATGTCCAGCATAGCTACAACCAATCCTTGCATAGCTCAACCGGCCACAGCCCCTTTCAAGTGGGGTTGGGATTCCAACCATTGGGTCCTATAGATGTTGCACTTCCCCTTGAGGTCACCTCGATTGACTCATTTCCTGGTCCAACTGAAGCTGACAAAGCCACTCGGTTCATTGAACGGATCCAACACATTTTTCAATAGGTTCAAGATATCCTACAGAAGTCCAATGACAAGTACAAATAGTGCCATGATCAACATCAGGTGCCGCATAAGTTTCAGGTGGTCGACAAAGTTTGGTTGCACTTGCAGAAAGAACACCTTACAAGACCCCATCGGAAGCTTTGCTGACTCCGTTATGGACCATACACTATCATGAAGGCTATGGGGGATAATTCTTTTGAGCTCAACATTCCTCCTTTCCTTGGCCTGCACCCAGTGTTCAACACGGATCTCCTTCACCCTTATTTCCCACCATTATTGGACACCTTAGAAGTAGCAGAACAACTGAAACCAATAGAGATCAACCCTGACTTCATACAATAGGCATCCAATGATCATACTGTGGACATACAAATCAAGGGCACTCGACAAGAAAGGATCCATCTTTATCAAGTCGTCAAAGCAGGGCAGCTCCTGCACCAAGGCAAGTGGCTCACTCGGGGCCAAATTCAGCAGAAATTTCCTCATCTAATGGGGGACCTCAATGCAATGGATACCATTTATTCCTAAGGAGGGAGGATTGATCTAGATGGATATCAGTGCCCACCCACCTTTTCCAACTGGCTCAAAACAGTTTTATGACAATTTTGGCAATTTACTATTTTTACCAGTTTTAACTTCTAGGGCCATTTTGAGGGCCTAAATGAAGTTTTTTTTTGTATTGAGCTCCTAAATGATATTTGAAGGAATGATTGATCCCCCAAAATAAATATCCTCAACGATACCTTTCCAATGGGCTATCACACGCCTAAAACGGAGATCGTATGCAAAAGTTACAACCCTGGGAAGTTGATGTACTAACTTACCCAAACGGGGCCCACATGACTTTTGGCGCTTCATCTCCTAGGGTTAGGTTTTTGGATGTCTAGGGTTTTTGGAATTCTTTCTTATTGTAAAAACGCCTTCAGAGCCTCATTGTAATCTTCTTCTTGCGAATGCGTGCTGCCGTCACATCTCTTCTCAGAGATAAGCCGCCACCATTCCAGCAAGCTTGTTTCTGCTGCATTTTACAGTTTCATTTTATTTCGTTATTGAATAGAAAACCAGTTTTATTGTATCTTTGTTATTTTTTGTTAAGAACCTATTAATAATCTGTATTCATTTCGTTCTTCTCATAAAATCTGGATCAAGAAGATACAGGAAAAGAGAAATCAAAATAATCAGAACGTATAATGGATCTCTGTAGAAGCCATAGAGGATGGCAGGAATATCAACATAGTGATGTGCAGAGGAACTAAAGCAGGAGATGATGCAGTCAAACAAGAGACAACACAACACCAGTGGGTGAAGAAGAATATTGAGCCACCAAAGCGGTTTGATGCAAAAAAGGAGAAGGAAACATTCAAGGAGGAAAGACAAGAGTTTATCAAGAATAATTTTGCGTTTACATCTTCCGCGTGACATACTCAAGACATCCCCACATATGAAATTCTATCAGCAATGGACCACACCAGTGAAGTACACGATGGAGACAAATTAAGTAATATCTGAACTTTTCTGCAATCATGTGTTCAGTTAGTCAAAGATCCATCATCTGTTACAATCTTATAGAATCTGCTAGATAGATGTAACACAAACACTGAGGGGAAATTATAACAGATAATAGCCAATCACCTCCATCCAGTAAGGAGGACAAGAAAAGAATTTAGATTGAATGCCAATATCAAAGATTTCAACATGGTAGATTTTATATTGGACCTAGGATCTAAATTAAATGTCTTACCAAAGAAGATAGGGAAATGCATGAGAGAGCCAACATTAGGCTACTCACTAGATCAATTGAAGTTAGAAAACCAACATAGAGTTCTTCTAATTGGGAGGTTGAAAGGAGTGACATTAGATCTAGATGGAGTGCACACTAAGGAAGACTTCAAAGTCATTGAAATAGTAGATGGAAACACCATATCCCACATTGCGTGGGTTGGATTGGGAGTTTGATAATCAAGACATAATTAATTTGAAGACCAGGAAAATGAAATTTGATTTAGGGGAATATTGGTTCATTGCACCTTTGGACCCATCCGAAGATGAAATAGTTTTGGAACCAACCTGTCTGGATTTAGAAGAAATCAACTAATTGTACAGAACCACTGTGCACATAGAATATTACATTAATCCAACTATAGATGGGGTACTCAGCTGGATATGTATCACCTCATGTGCTTCTGATCAAGATACAAGACTGGATAATTGGAAACAACTACTACATGAGGTACCTACAAGAAGATGCACAAGAATAGACTGCACAGTAAGATGGGCGGGTACAGAAATCAGAGAACCTCCCATTTTTCATGGAATAAACAACTTAGAAGAGTTCTTGATGAAATATGAGGAGGAATTATTAGATAATCAAAGTATATTAGCCCTAAATATTGCACTTAAAGATACATCTGCAAGATGGTGGGGTGTGCACAAAGAAACTGTTAAGGAATGGTATCGATGTAAGCGATTACTATGCATTATATTCAGTGCAAAGTTGATAAGAAATGAGATGTAGAGATATGATGGAAATGGGACACCAGCAGAACACTTGGAGAAATGCATAACACTATGGACAATGACACCATTAGAGGAATGGCCTCACAACTTCATCTACACATTGTAAGGAATTCCAACAAACTGGTATGTAGATCAGGAACTACACAGAGGCACTGTAGAATGGACACCATTACAACAAAATTGTATACTCACTTTCTCATTTGAACATGAGAACCCCAACATGGATTTAGCACTCAAACGAATAAGAGGAGTGATAGTTTTTTATGAACCAGAGGTTGAGCTTATAACAGAGTATCAACATTAGAAAATATAGACAATTAAAGAACTACTGTCATGCTATCATGTGGAAGAAGAAGAACCAAACAAGGATGACCCATGCAACATCCATATTATAGAGGGTGAAGGAGAAAGAGAGGTGTAAGGTCCATATCTGGAATCAAAATTTTTTGGTGCACCAATCAAGGTGAATAAAGTAAACACTGGGACAACTGATTATCCCAAAATGGCCAGAATTGGAGACTATTGGGACGAACAAATAGTGGAGAGGATAATATAGTTGTTACGCGAGTATAGTGACCTATTCCCAAAGAACTTCACCGAAATGAAAGGTATAGCCAGAGAGCTAGGTGATATGAATATACCTCTCAAACCTGAGGAAAGACCTATCAGGCATAGACCCTACAGACTAATCCCAGTATATACGCAGAAATTAAGAGCGGAAATCGACAGGATGTTGGAAGAAGGGATCATAGAATGAGTAGAATAATCATAATGAATAAGCCCTATGGTATTTCAAGAGAATAAGCAAGGAGGAATAAGGATATGTGTTGACATAAGGAAGTTGAATGATGCTTCCCTACGTGACCCTTTTCCTACCCCTTTTACTGATGAATTCCTAGAAAATGCGAGAGGTCAGGAAGCGTATTCATTCACAGATGGATTCTCAGGATACCAACAAATCAAAATAGCTCCAGAAGAAAGGTATAATCCTACCTTTTCCATGGAATGGGGATCTTATCAATACACAGTCATGCATTTTGGACTAAATAATGCAGCAACAATACTCTCAAGTGTAGTCATAGCTACATTCAAATAATTCATCCATCTATTTTTAGAAGTGTCCCTGGATGATTGGACAATATATAGTTTGTTGAAAAACCATGTAGAGGTGTTAAGGATAATGTTGGAAAGATAAAGGAAATGCCTGATATCCCTGAACATTAATAAATGCATATTTGGGAAACCTTTTGAAATTTTATTGCATCATAGAGTATGCAAATAGGGTGTAATATTAAATCAATGCGACAATTGACAACCACATTGGGACATACAGGTTATTACAGGAAATTTATAAAAGGGTATGCACAGATCACTACACCAATGGATAAACTTCTCAAGAAAGATATTGTATTTCAGTGGGATGAGGGTTCTCAACAAGGTTTGGACACTCTAAAAGAAAATATGGTCACAACGTCTATTCTAGTATTCCCATATTGGGGAAAGACATTCCATGTGCATGTAGATGCATCAATTATAGAACTTGGAGCAATTTTGGCGTAACCATGAACAAAGGAATTGGATCATCCGATAGCATTTTCTAGAAGAAAACTATCAGAATCAGAAAAAAACTATAATACCACAGAAATAGAAGGCCTAGCTATGGTCTATGCACTTTAGATGTTCAAACATTACTTATTGGGTAAACACTTTAAGATGTCCACAGATCATTCATCCCTCAAATATCTAGTCAACAATCCAGTGTTGGGGGATAGGATCTATAGATGGCTATTGTTGTTTAAGGAATTTAATTTTGAAGTGATAGTCAAACTAATGAAGTTGAATGCAAGACCAGATCACTTGTAAAGGGTAACCAATGGAGAAGAACCTACCAACTTGGAATATAACTTCCCTGATGTGCAATTATTTTCATTCCAAGTAGCTAATGAATATTTCATTGACATCATTGAATACTTGAGTATAGGGACTGTGCCAAAAGAGTTTAACACTGTGCAGAAGAAAAATTTGGTTGTCAGATCTGCGGACTATCAACTAATTACAGGAAATTTATATAAGATGGGAACCAGCAACAATTTGAGAAGATGCATACTAGAACATGAAAGTCCAAGGATTTGGTAGAAGCTCATGAGGGAATAGCTGGAGGACATTATGTAGTAAAAGCTACCGCGTAGAAGGTATTGCAAGCAGGCCTATTATGGCCAACAATTCATAGAGATGCCAAGGACTATTACTAGAGATATGATATAATATCCCTAGGCTGAACCCAATTGTAATGTAAGTGAAAATGTACTTAAGCTGGTGAGTTGTTTGATATCATTTTTTGTATGAACATTTCATGGCATAGTGCGTGCATGTACTGCGCAGTAAAATGAAGAAGTTTTCACATTCTAGGATACCGTGTGCAACAACATAAGTGCGCGCGATTTTGAGGCCAGGTAGTCTTTTGTGTATATGCTATGTTTTATAGGCTAGTGAGCCAGTTATTATAAGCTAGGATGATTATGTTTTGATTAGGTCAGAGAGCCTAGATGTTAAAGGTCAGTGTGCCTAGTTTTGTATGTGTCTCATAATTAATATAAACTACATCATTGCGCGCTGACCGACCATGATAAAAGAGATGGGGGACTAAACTCCACTGGTTAGGGAAAGGGTGGGGCCTAAAAGTTAAGGAAAATGGGTAATCTAGGGAGTTTAAGCCAAAATGGAATATTATATTAATATTTCTTAAATCATAAAGTATGGATAAGTATTTTATCCTAAGTTCTAAAGTTGGGGACAAGTGGGGCCAAAGTAGCTCCCAACATGACAAGTGTCAAGTTGGGAACATGCATACATATTGTGGGGACTTAGTTCATTTTCCCATCTTTTCCATGATTCTTCCCATCATTCCTTCCATCATTCAGTCATCCATTCAATCATCCAGGAGAATGCACACACCCATTGAGCTATCCTTCGTATCTTCATGACTATACCTGAATCTGTATCCATAGTTGTTTTGTGTTGGTGTATCTGGTTGTCTTGGAAGCTGGATTGAAGAAGCGAGTTGTCAGGCCGGTGGGATATTGAAGAGGTGGGTTGTCAGGCCGGTGGGATATTGAAGAGGCAGGTTGTCAGGCCTGTGAGCAATTCTCTCGGTGAGAGAATTGTTGGGAATTGATTTCCTGAAGGTGTGAAATTGCAGCTACAGTGCCTTGAGACTTCTTGTCAGTCCTATTTCTAAATCCAAGAAACGAAGTGGGGCAATCGAAGGACATTTGAGAAGAGAAGAGGCACACTTCTTGGGTGGGACGGGCATGTGGGGAATGAGGGACTATAGGTTGTTAGTTTGAGTTGGCACCTAATACTGAGTCCTTCCTATTGTCTATGATCTTTTAGCCTGGTTAGGAATCCCTTTACCCGGGTGGAGTTTAGTCCCAGCTCGGGGGTGACTCACTGTTGAGAGTGATGAACAATGTGGTCTAAGGCCGGGAGGTTCATTGAAGGTCTATATGTAGTTGGTGACATTCTTTCCAAGATAAGTGCTAATTGTGTGATAAATTTACATGCTGCATTGTTATTTATGTGCTTATTTTTATGGGTTATCATATGTGCGGTTATAACTTTGTTTATTTTTATGGGTATTTCCTGTATATGTTGCATGTATATGTTTGCTTTTATTCAGTGTAAATCTGTTCATTTATAGATGTATTTGATTGTTTACATTTTATATATATGTTTTTGCAATAGTTTTGTGTGTATGTTTTTTTTAATTGCATGTAGTTCAAAAAAATTATGTGGTGTAGCTCAGTTGGATACTGGGTATGTTACAGTATGTTCCGCTGAGTGAACATAAGAGTTCTCTGGTGTAGTGTGGTCTGGCATGGATGTTTGAGGATGTTACAATATGGTATCAGAGATTTAGTTTTCAACACTGAGCCTGGATGGGTAGAGAAAGTTGGGTTGAAGCGAAGTGTCACAGAGGATTTATTTCGAAGTGGCCAAATTTTAGTTTGTAGAGCATCCATGGTAAAATTTAGAAGCAAAGACACGAAATTGGGAAAAGCCCCAATTTCTATTGTTAAATTCGGGGAAAATTGAGAAATTCGGCCAAGCGATGAGATATTCCCGATGTAATATATGTTCTAGCAAATTCGGATCTAGAATGGGTTGAATTTGAAGTTACAGTGAAGCCATGATAGATGGAGCAAGTTTAGTGGTTAAATTTCTCAATTCGCGAATTGATTTTGAATAAATTCGTTCCAGAAATGTCAACTTATAATGATTTGTTACTGCATAGGTTGAACTAGTGTTATCGGGGTGAAATTGAACAAATTTCATGGTTGTATAATTTCTATGGTAAATTGGGGAAAAATTTAAGCAAAAGCCCCAATTTCTACAACGGAATTCATGAGGAATTGATGCACATAAAAACGAATGTGCGCAGGTGGGCGAACTTAAAATGCATGTTGTGCAATAAAAAGCTTGTGATATAAAAGAATTGGGCACTGCGCAGAAAAATGTTAGCATGTGGGTGCACACGCTAAAATTTGGTACCGTGCAGAAAAATAGTGGTGTGCTAGTGCACATACTAAATTTTGGTGCCACATGGAAAAATGCTAGTGTGTGGGTCTGCAAACTAAATTTTGTTGCCGCACGAAAAAAAAAATAGTGTGTGGGTGTGCTTGCTAAATATCTTTGTCGCACGGAAAAATGTTGGTGTATAGGAGCACGCGCTAAATTTAGCATTGCGTAGTGTGCACATACATAATAATGACATGTGTGGGGTGCATAGTGTTGGCATAGCACAGAGGAGTTTTGTTGGTGTGTGCGCAATGTGGGTATATGTTGTCGCACAACAGTTTAGTTAGTGGTGCGTGCAGATTTTTGGTGCACGGTGGAGACGTACTAAACTATGGCATGGTGCAATGCATAGAATATAATGCATGCAAAATATCAGCACACGATACAATAACTGGACGCAATAGGTAATAGTGCAAGAACTAAAACTACGCATTGTGGATATTGGCACATGACATAAAAGTAGTGCGTGCAAGTTATTGGCGCGACATAGAAGTGATACACAGTGGTTTTTAAGTGCACGAAGCACAATTTACCTTGTGATGTTGATGCACATGGTAACTATGGGTTATAGGTTCAAATTTGTGTGCACAAATTTGTTTGAAGGGTGAACAACAACAGAAAACCAATGATTTTTTGCGATGTTTTATATCATTTGAACGTCATCTTTTTGCAGTGTATTTTTGAGGCCCTTAAGAGTGTTTTTAGGCACTCGAAAACCATGAGAACATAGTGTGCCAAGGCACACTCTGTCTCTACGACTCAAATAAAATATCTTAGAGAGAGCTTCCTAATGGTGTAAATTGTTCATCAAACGAATATTTTATGAGAAAGTTAGAGCACAAGCAGTGGAGGGTAAATTTTAAGACTCATCTAACTTCAAAGAGCCATAACTTTCTGCTCCAGAATCAGATTGAGGCGCAGGAGCAGTCAATGGAAAGATATTGAAACATAGAAGACATTAAAAGAGCTGAATTAAATTTCTTGGCATGTTAAAAGTGTTTAATATGGAAAATAAGGTACCTATATCATACCAGTTACAATATGGTATTTTCATCTGGAATTTCAGCAAGCAATAACTAGCATCCCAGAACCCAGAAAGAGGTTAAACTTGGACAGAGTGTCCATAAGATGTATATGAAGAAACCCAATTGAGATCCTACAAAATATCCAATGGATTATGTGTGAAACTTCTTAATTACAACGCAAAGTTGCGCCAAGCTGAAAAATAAATAGAAAAATTAATGGGAAAATTTCAAATAGCCATAACTTTCTGCTCAAGACTCAGAATTGAGCATTAGAGAAGGAGTTGTAAAGTTATTGGATAGTGGAATATAAATATCCACCCAAAATTTTGATAGGTGAATTCAATTTTCCAGGAAAACAGAAGAAAGTATTCTGATATATATTATTGAACCAGAATGGTTCATATTTTCATGAAATTGTTGAAATAGTTAGCCTAACAAAGTTTTGTTGGATGCACATTTTGCAGAGTTAACAACAACTAGATCAAATCAAGATCAAAACAGATTCCATAGGAATGGAAGAGGCACAGGGTACTTACAGTCAGAAGGATGAGATTAGAGGGATGGATGTCCATTTGGGCATTGAAGAAACAAACTCCAATGGACATGGAGATGAAAGGAATGAAAACATGAATATGTCAGAGACCATTAAAAATTTACAGAAATATGTCCAAAGCCATAAATATAATAATGAAAGGCTTATGAGAGACAAAG
Source organism: Picea mariana (assembly GCA_032191745.1). NCBI lineage: Eukaryota > Viridiplantae > Streptophyta > Pinopsida > Pinales > Pinaceae > Picea > Picea mariana. Next base: position 8,040 of record JASDQU010228597.1, on the reverse strand, counting down.
AGAAACATGATGAATTCAACATGAAGTTAATGCAGAGCTTGAACTGAATAGAAAAGAATTTGGATAAGGAGACTGGCTCAAGAAAATCTGGAAGTCACAGACCTCTTAATGAGAAAATAAGAGCAATAAGTGTTAGCAGACATCACCACCACTCCCCTAGGCATTCCAATAAGACAGAATACAACAAATCAAGTCCATCCCTTGTTAGGAAGCACAAGAGGTCTGGGGTGGATGCGCTACGAGGAGAAATGAACAAAATCAAACCCCCTACATTTGATGGTGAGCACAAGAAGGATGAAGATGCAGAAACATGGTTGTTGGGCATGAGAAAGTATTTTCAATTACATAATTATTCTTCTCATGCAAAAGGTAAAATTTCCATCTATCAACTCAAGGGAAGGACATCCATGTGGTGGGATCAGCTTGTGCAGGTGGAACACATTAAAGATAAAAGTGTTACTTGGAGGGAATTCAAGAAGTATTTTGAGAAGATATACTTGACTAAAAGATACTATGACAAGAAAATTAAATATTTCTTTGAACTCAAGCTTGGGAATATGACAATAGATGAATATGAGAGAAGGTTTTTATAACTATTGAATTATGTCTCTTTCATCAAGGATGAGACAATTAAGATTCAAAGGTATTTGAGTGGATTTTCATCATTCATCAGTGAAAAAATATAGTATGATTATCCAAAGACATTGGAGGAGACCATAGGGTGAGCTAAATTCCTTTATGATCAACAAAAATCAAGGCCAACTTTCCAAAAATCTTGGGAAGACAAAAAGAAATTCAAGGTGGATCAGAGGAAGAAGGGATCTAAGCCACCATTCTTCATAAATAATCCATAGGGACATCAAACTCCTAGAGAGCCTAGAACTATTGAGACAGGGGGTCAAAGGCCAAGGAAACCACCTATTTAATGTTGGGGTTGTAAAGGAGATCACATGTTCACAAATTGTCCTCACAGAGGTGAAAAAGGGAGGACTGTTCACATTGTACAACAAGATGAAATTGTTGAGAACATGGGTAGAAATGTGCCAAGGATCTATGTAGCCTTCGACAACAAGAAAGCATAGTAGTAGTCACATATGATTGAAGTGGAAGTTATGATCAACAACCAAACCATTTCTATTTTAATTGATTATATAGCTAGTCATAGTTATATAGATACTAATATGGTGGAAAGTTTGTATTTTCCAAGAAGCAAGCATGGAAAATCTTGGTTAGTGCAGCTGGCTACCGGAGCCAAAATAAAATTTAATGAGATGGTTAAGTCATGTCTTATGGACATGAATGGACTGAACAATAGGGCGCATTTGAACATCTTTCCTTTAGGTTCTTATGGTTGTCTAATTGGGATGGATTGGCTGGATCAACATCATGATATCCTAGACTATCATAACAAGGCATTCACTTTCTTGGATGAGTAAGGGAGCCTAAGGAAAGTGAAGGGGATTCCTAGGGCAGTAACCATCAAAGAAATTTCAGCATTGCAGCTAAAGAAATGTTACAAAAAAGGGTGTCAAATATTTGCAGCTCATATGGGAGAGACACCTAAAGATAAGGTGCCAAACTTGGAAGATCATGCAGTTCTGGAAGATTTTGAAGATGTGTTCAAGGAGGTACTAGAACTACCCCCAAAGAGAGATATTGATTTCTCTATAAATTTGATTCCTGGAGCAGCTCCAATTTCAAAGACTCCTTACAGAATGAGTACAAATGAACTGAAGGAGTTGCAAATGCAGCTTGAAGAAATTTTGAAGAAGGGGTATATATGCCCAAGTGTGTCAGCTTGGGGTGCCCCATTCTTGTTCATGAATAAGAAATATAGAACATTAAGATTGTGCATTGCTTTTAGAAGGTTGAATAAAGTGACTATTAATAAGAAGTATCCTCTACCAAGAATTGATGATCTTTTTTATCAATTAAAGGATGCAAAGATATTTTCAAAGATAGATCTCAGGTCAAGATACCATCAGGTAAGGATTAAAGAGGAATACATAATCAAGACCACCTTCGGGACAAGGTATGGTCATTATGAGTTCGCAATGGTATCATTTGGGTTGTCAAATGCACAAGCTATTTTCATGTGCTTAATGAATGGTGTTTTCCGAGATTATTTAGAAACGTTTGTCATTGTCTTTTTGGATGAAATTATTATATATTATAAGTCAGAGGAAGAACATGAACATCATTCAAGGATGGTGTTGCAATTATTAAGGGAGAATAAGTTGTATTCCAAATTGAGCAAGTGCTCATTTTATCAAAAGAAAATTCATTATTTGGGGCATATCATTTCAAAGGATGGGATAGTAGTGGATCCTGAGAAGATAGAAGCCATTAGAGAATGGTCAACGCCAAAGAATGTGACAGAGGTCAGATCATTCATAGGCCTTGCAGGCTACTATAAGAGATTTATTGAAGGATTCTCAAAGATTGCACACCCAATCACTTCCTTACAAAAGAAGGGTGTGAAGTTTCAGTGGACATTGGATTGAGAAAGGATTTTCCAACACTTGAAACAGTTATTAACAATTGCTTCAATACTAAGGATTACAAACACAAATGAAGACTTCATTGTATGCACAGATGCATGTAAAGAGCGACTTGGTGGATTCCTTAGTCAAAATGGGTTTGTTATATGTTATGAGTCAAGGAAGATAAAGGAGAATGAAAGACACTATGCCACTCAGGATTTGGAGTTGGAAGCCATAGTGCATGCCTTGAGGAAATGGAGACACTACCTCATGGGGAAAAGGTTTGAGCTAAGAACAGACCATAATGGTGTAAAATATTTATTTGATCAGCCAACTCTAAATGCTAGGCAAAGCAGATGGTTAGAATTTCTAAGTGAATATGAATTTGATATAAAACATATCAAGGGGAAAGAGAACAAAGTGGATGATGCACTCAATAGAAGAGTGCATTAAATGCATGCTACAACCATTATCATATACCAATCAAATGTGAAACACAAAATTTTAGAGGCTGCCAAATTAGATTTGCATTACAAGGAATTAGTGGCAAAATTACAGCAAGGTATTTTGCAGCAGAAAATTGAGGAATACAAGCTAGATAATGTTGAAATTCTCATGTATAGGGGAAGAATTTATGTACCAAATTCTCAGGAATTGAAAAATATGATATTGAGGGAAATTCCTAATGTATCTTATGCTATGCACCCAAGATATTAGAAAACTATTGCAGCTATCAGGAGCCAATATTATTGGCCAAGGATGAAGAAAGAGGTTGTTGATTTTATTGCCAGATGTTTGGAATGTCAAAAGGTAAAGGGTGAGAATAGACACCCAGCTAGTTTTCTACAGACATTACCCATTCCTAACTGGAAATGGGAAGTTGTAACCATATATTTCATCACCAAACTTCCCAGAACAAACAAGCAACATGATTCTATCATGGTAGTGGTGGATAAGCTTACTAAACTTGCCCATTTTATTCAAGTTAAGCTCACTCACAAGGAAACCAACATTGTTGATGTTTATATGAGGGAAATTACAAGATTACATGGCATACCCAAGACAATTGTGTCTGACAAAGATCCAAAATTTACCTCGAAATTTTGGAAGGGATTATTTAATGGATTTGGAACAAATTTGAATTTTAGTACAACTTATCATCCAGAATAATATGGACAAACAGAGAGGGTGAATTAAGTGATTGAAGATATGTTGATGATGTATGTGATGGATAAACCATCGAAATGGGAATACTACCTACACTTGGTAGATCTTGCTTATAACAATGGGTACCAAGCATCTTTAAAGATAATCCCATTTGAGGCACTTTATGGAAGAAAGTGCAACACACTAGTAAGTTGGGATAACCCGACAGACAGAGCAGTGGTTGGGTCAGATTTTCTCAGGGAAATGGAGGAACAAATGATAAAAATAAAGAAAAATTTAAAGGCATCCCAAAATAGATAGAAAATCTATGCTGATAAGAGAAGAACTCACAGATAGTTTAAATTGGGTGATCATGTATTCTTGAAAGTGAAGGCCAACAAAAGTTCCTTGAAATTATGAAATTGTTCAAAGTTGGCAGCTCCCTATTGTGGGGCGTTTGAAATCCTAGAGAGGATTGGTCCAATAGCTTATATGATTTCATTGCCTACATATATGTATGTTCATAATGTATTCCATGTATCATTACTCAAGAAATATATACCTGATGCTAATCATGTTATTGATTGAAATGTGATTCAGGTGGAGCAAGAAGGTGTTTTTCAAGTGCATCCAGTACGCATTCTGGACCGGAAAATAAAATAGTTCCGGAATCGAGCCATAGGGATTGTAAAGGTCCAATGGACTTGGTATCGTTCTAAGGACACTACTTGGGAGCATGAGGATGCAATGCAGGCATAATACCGACATATTTTTGAGGATTTTTGAAATTTTGTTGTATATGGGTACATGATGCACTAAAGACTGTGCAAAAATAAGGGGAGGTGATTGTAATATCCCTAGGTCAAACCCAATTGTAATGTAAGTGAAAATGTACTTAAGCTGGTGATTTGCTTGATATCATTTTTTGTATGCACATTTCATGGCATAGTGCACTCATGTACTACGCAGTAAAATGAGGAAGATTGTACATTACAGGATACCTCCCACAACAACATAAGTGTGCATGATTTTGAGGCCAGGTAGCCTTTTGTGTATATGCTATATTTAATAGGTTGGTGAGCCAGTTATTATAAGCTAATATGCTTTTGTTTTCATTAGGTCGAAGAGCCTAGATGTTAAAGGCCAGTGCACCTAGTTTTGTATATGTCTCATAATTAATATAAAATACATCGATGCGCACAGACTGACCACGATAAAATAGATGGGGGAATAAAATCCACTGGTTATGGAAAGGGAGGGGCTTAAAAGTTAACGAAAAGGGCTAAGCTAGGGATCTTAAGCCAAAAAGGAATATTATATTAATATTTCTTATATCATAAAGTATGGATAATTATTTTATCCTAAGTTCTAAAGTTGGGGACAAGTGGGGCCAAAGTAGCTACCAACATGAAAAGTGTCAAGTTGGGAACATGAATACATATTGTGGGGACTTAGCTCATTTTGCCATATTTTCCATGATTCTTCCCATCATTCAGTCATCTAGTCAATCATCCATGATGATGCACACACCCATTGAGCTATCCTTTGTATCTTCATGATTGTAACTGAACTTGTATCCATAGCCATTTTGTGTTGGTGTATATGGTTAGCTTGGAAGGTGGACTGAAGAAGTGGGTTTTCGGGCCCATGGGATATTGAAGACGTGCGCTATCTGGCCTGTGAGCAATTCTCTGGTTGAGAGAATTTCTAGGAATTGATTTCTTGAAGGTACTAAACTGCAGCTATAGTGCTATGAGATTTCCTTTCCATCCTATTGTTGAATCCCAGAAAGGAAGTGTGGAAGCCGAAGGACTATTGAGCAGAGAAGAGGCACACTTCTTGGGTGGG
>JASDQU010228595.1:2657-17268 GCA_032191745.1 Picea mariana | reverse complement strand
GGTTGAGACACACACATAGTTAGGGGGTGGGGAATCTAAAACATTTAAGAAGAACACTAGTTGCATAGATCACACTTGTATATGTTTTGGGGATAGTTGATGTATTGTTAGATAACATACACTTGTGATAATCTCATTTATTATATCTTTTCTATTGCAACTACTTGTTTATTCTCTCATGGTTATGTGGTATATTGGTTCATGTTCATTGAATATCTTTTAATCAATTATCATTGTTGTGGTGTGGATCTATAAGTGATTGAGTATCCCACTTGGGGAGGCATCACTTATCTGATCCTTGACTGCTTTTATGGTTAGTAGCCAGTGAAGGCAGTCCAAGTGGAGTAAGTGCCACTTGGGGCATGCTTGGCCCTAGGGTGTGAATTCTTTATATCTTGTATATCTTGTACTTATTGTATATCTTTGTATCTCATTTCTGTTGTAAACTTGTATAAACTTGTAAGTAATTCTAATCTTGGGGGTTTTGGGTAATCTGGTTTGATTTAATTGTAACACTTCTTGTAAACGAAACACCCTTACACATAGTTGACCCCATAGCCCAACCTTAGGCACTAGTCTTTAGTTGACTTAGGGAAAGGGCTTCTTCTCATATTAACTTAGACTTGCATTGCATTGCTGCTTGTCATTCTTAGGCTAGTTTTCCCCTTGGCCTATAATCAATTGAAACTAACTCCTAGAACATTGTAATTAAAATTAACTTAGTAACTAGGGACTACCCCCCTTGGCTTCCCTAGGAGTAAGCCTAGACGGAAGAAGTTCTTGTCAAGGTGACAGTGTGGGCAAGAACTTAGACATTGTGTCTCCGAGGGCACACTAAGTGAGCGGGACTTAGCTCACGTCTGCAAGTGTGCATAAGGGCGACAACAGACCCTAAGGATTAGATCAATTGCTCACTATGTAGTTCGACAAGAGCACACTGGATTTGTACAAGGGAGATTTATTCTTGACATTGTGATTCCAACTTGGGAGGCTTTGAAGTGGGCTCAGGAGACTGGTTAGCGGTCCCTTTTCCTAAAGATAGATTTCAACAAAAGTTATGATCAGGTTGTTGGCCTTTCATTTCAAAGATGTTGACAAGTTTAGGTTTTGGACCGAAGTGTGTGGATATGATGAACACTCTCTTCACTAATGTCTCAAACTTTGTATCTATTAACAGTGTCTCATCTCCACAAATTTCTCTTCATTAGTCCATTCGTCATGGGTGCCCCCTGGAACCTTATTGTATGCCTTGACAACAGATGCTCTGGGTTATTTGTTGGAGTTTGCTAGTCTTTAGGGACAAATTTGAGGCATCCTTCTTCTGGATGGTTTCGATTCTGAATGGTTTCGAGATGGTTAATAACCATTTCACAAATGACTCCCCTTTCTGTGAGTGCTAAGCAGGGTTTAATTGAAGGGGATCATGCATGCTTGGACCCTTTCTACTCTACTTCAGGGGTTATGGTCAGCAACCAGAAGACAAACTTTTGGTTGGTTGGGATGGATTCACTACCAGATTAGATCCCTACAGCTTGGGCATACATTCGACTACGAGTGATTGCTAGATATTTGGGTATCCCCTTTGGTTTGGGGCTATCACCAATTTCTATGTGGGATTGGTGTTTACAACAACTTCAAAACAAACTCCATGTTTGGCATCATAAACATCTCTCATTTGCTGGGAAGCTCACGGCTGTTGGATGCATCTTGCAGGCCTTGCATGTCTATTATGTTTCTTGTTGGTTCCATAGTCATGCATAGTTCTGGAAACCTGAGAAAATTCTTCATTCTTATTTGTGGACTAAGTATGGTGACTACAAATGCCTTCCTTTGGTACCATGGGATGTTTGTATGATGCCCAAGGCTAAGGGAAGGCTTGGTATGATTGATGTGGCTACCCAACGGTGTATCGTTGTGGCCAAGTGGGTGGTGCAATGTTTAGACAGCTCCACTCTATGGCAAGTCTTGTTTCGACATCGATTGATGATAGCCTAGAACTTTGGGAGAGTTAGACGAGCATTTGGTTTATCGCTCTTCTTGTTTCAAGTGTCATGATCGCTCTTCTTCAGGAGCATTTGGTTGCTTGGAAAGTTGTTGCAGGTTTGGTTTGTTGGAATTAGGAGGACAACAAGGCGAGTTGGGATTTAGCATGTCACCCCCTTTAGAGCTGGAGGTTGGAGGGTTCAAGTGTTGTAGAGATGCCAAGCTTCCAAGCACATTGATTAAGTAGGAAGGGCATTTTTTTGGGGGGGCGATCTGTGGGATGCAGCTACTCATGCTTGGAAGGATTGTGCCCTCTGGTTCGAGAATATGGATTGCTTGCCTCTAATCATCTAATGATTATGGAGTTGAGAGGACTTATCCTGGAGATGGATACTTTCAAAATGAATATTGGGATACTTGGGGTTTTTTGGAGTTTTGGTTGCCTTTATTGCAGTATGATTACTTGTGACTTTATTCAGTATTGCATCATCGACATACTCTTGTTGAGATTTGGGTACCTTGGAAAGTGGTCCCCATGTGCTTATGAGCCTCTAAGCACAAAGGGGGAGACTATTACCCTTATACTATGTACTTTGTGTCTAATTTCACCTTGACTTAGGAGATTTAAGTCAAAAGTGAAATTTGGTCATTTTACCCTAAAGTGACAATTAATTCACAATGTGGGTGAATTAATAGACATAAAGTGAAAACTATGGAAACTTAAGTGAAAGTGGATTTTGAGTTGAGATTTATGTGAGATGATCTCGACCATTGATTAGAGATGAGATGTGAGATCTCATCCATCCATCATTTAGGTTTCCTTATGCTTCCTAAAGGAGGGCGCAAGGGGCAAAGGAGGCTTCATTCCTTGTTATGTTCACTTGAGGAGAAGGAGAAAGGGCAAGAGGATGAGAACAATTGCATTGGGAGAGGAGAGCTTGGGCACATGCTTCCATGGAGAGAGGCATCTAGCTTAGGCGTCAGTTATTTGATGGTGATCACATCTGCTAGGAGGAGGGCGCACCATAGGAGTGGATGCACAACTACCTGGTAGTAGTTTCACTTGGAGGAAGCCAGTTCTGACAGGTTCAGTGGAGAGGCAGCATAGGAGAGCACATTCTTGTGGAAAGATTTCTTCATTGGGTCAAAGAGGAAGGAGAGAGCTTCACTTCAGTGGAGAGAGCAACAAAGGGAGAGGGCGCACCTGAGTTTGGGCGCATATCTCACTGGATCTTGTGGCAAGGCTTGTGAGGAGCTTGTTATGTATACAGGTTCCTTTGTATTGTATTACTTGTTGTATCTCATGCTTTGATCATCATTATATAGACATATATCCCAGACTGGTTTTCCCCAGGGGGGGGTTATCCAGGGTCATGTTGACCAAAAATACCTGTGTCAAATTTATGCATGCTTAGAAGTGTAGATCAACATTTTAAAGTTCAAAAATCTAGAGGTAGTGTTATGTGTTTTAATGTATTATGCATGTGCTAACATTGAGTAAAGAGAACACTTGCAAGGGCACCTTAAAAGAGCACTTAACCATTAAACATTGAGCAGAAAGTTGGGTCACTGTTTTCTGTCCTAAAACAGCAAGGAAAGACAGCCATACAGTTGAAACTTAGAGCCATACTAAGGTCAAGGACAGACCTTAGGTGGCAGCCTCATAGGACCTCAGAAAATCTACACACTCTAACCCCGATCCTTAATTCAAGATGAGATAGATGAGCTCGACTTCATAGTGTGTGGTCCATTTGCCTTTCTTATAAGCTAAGGGTGTTTGCTTGGTTAGTGTTGTATCAAGGGATCCCATCCAAGGCCCATTTGGCCAACAATGGGCTTTCAGATGCACTGTAGCCTGTTTGTAGCCACCCCAAGATAGTGAAGCACATCTTCTAGGATTGTTAATTTGCTTAGAGTTGTTGGAGGTACTTGCAGGATCAGTATTCAGTTCTGTTTCAGAGCAGGGTCTTTTGGTGGGCTGCTTTATTTGGTGATTGTTGCTCCCTCATTTGTTCTGCCTTCACTGGGATCTATCACTGCTTGAGGATTTCAACCTTATTCATCCTTTAGAAAATCAGGTGTAAATCTTCTTTTGAGCATGAGGTTAGCTCACTGTCTACTTTTTGTACTATGTGGCATGATGAGGTATGACATCAGCTCCTAACTAAGGGTGCACTATTGATCAACAGTGCTCAATCCTTAAAACCCTTAGCTTATTCTGATTTTATTTCTGTTCTAGTTGCATTATGGAAGTGGTTATGATGTTCATTGTATATGCACTTCCTTTTTGCTTCACTGTTTGTAAATATAAGATGTATTTTTCAAAAAAATATGCATAATCATCATAAGTGGATATTTTCTCGATGGAATGGATTGCAACTAAGAAATTCATAATACACTGGAAACTGTGGGACTGAGAATCTTGGACAAAAGATCAATCTGTGTGAGAGCAGAAGTTCAAAAAGAGTGCAACACCATATGTCACCAACTAGTAGTTAACTTCTGCAATACCTCATGAGGAATGCAAACCTCCTTCAACTGTTTTGACAATGCATCACTTTGTTCAACACTTGTTGTACCAACCAGCACAGGGCGCCCTGTCTTGTGCATGCGCGAAATTTCTACAACAGCTGCTTGCCATTTACCCATAGCTGCCCTGAACACTACATCAGATTCATCCTGTAACAGGGGAAGTCAGCATTCATTGTGATCTGCTAAATATAAAAGAGCATTAATGAAAATTAAATACAATGAATAATTTATCCAGTATTTTGACTGAAAACAAGCTTTGCTTTTCCACGTTACTGAAATGTTGCTTTTGCAAGACATGCTGATATGAACTGAGTGTTTTAGCCTTTGGAAACAAGTTCCAACTTAAACTATAACAAAAGAACCAGGACAAGGAAGTTCCTCCAGTGAAACCATCCAATAAAAGCATTTTTGCAATTCAGAAAAAAGAAATAAGTTCGTTCTTTTGTATGGAAAATAACCTTTCGTATCATCGGTTTATTGGTCGGCACCACTGTCACCATTAGCTTATATATACTCTTGAACTCTGTACGTTCAGTTGCTGCTGTACCAGTCATCCCACAGAGCTTGGGAAACTGCACAAATATGTTATTCAGGAACAAACAGAAAAATTTCACTTTAAAGTACATCAATGTAATGATAAGATATTTTTTCAGAGGAGAAAATTCCGTAGCTGATACATCTGGGAACTAATGCAACCTGGAGAAAAAAATTTTGATAACTTATTGAAGCCAGTGTAACAGTCTCATTCTGAATCGGTAAACCTTCCTTTGCTTCAACTGCCTGATGTAAGCCATCGCTCCATCTTCTGCCCTGCCAAAATCACAGAGGAAACTTTGTGAAGGCAAAGTTAAAGAACCAAATTACACAAAATCCCCAACAGATGATTTCTGAATATGGAAATAAAGATTAAAATTCCAGAGGAACTACCAATTATTTCTATTAGTCTTTGGGATTGGATGGCCTCATCTCTTCAGGAAGTGGAATGGATCCTAGAAGGTGATTTCAATATGGTAGAGTGGGGAGATGACAGAGATGGAGGTGTTGGTGGAGTTATCGCACAAGTTGTAGGTTGGGCAAAGCCCGACCCAACCACCAATTGGCGACAACTAGGAGGGCACCTACCCACTGTCACCTTAGGCAGGTGTCCCCATCACTTTAGACGTGAGGTAGTCACCTCAAGGGGGGAATCCCGGTGACCCTAGGGGGAAATGAGACAGAAAAGGATGAAGAAGAAGAGGATGTCCCTAAAGGTCAATTCTAAGTGGTGTGAGGATCTTGGGAAAGAGTCTTGGGAAGGTTCAAGGGTTGTCAAATGTGTTGAGCGACCTGCAAATAGTGAAGTACATGCCCGAGACACAAGAAAACCAAGTATATGATGCAATATAATCAATTCGACAAGCAAGTTAAGCTTGCTGTCCCTAAATAGCAGCTGTTAGTAACAATATATATCAGCAATGAAATGGCACAATAAGCTGCTAAATAAGTGCTAGAAATCAAGTGAAAGATACAAGAAATAAACTAGCTAAACACTAGTGAAAGTCAAGATTTAAAAACGAAGATACTAGCATGAAAAGGTAAGGCTGTTGTAAACACTTTCTGCGGCAATATATATCAGTCTTATGGCTGTAACAAACAACTTATTACAGCAAGAAAATCGGCCACTAAAACTCCTCCAAACTTTGCCAAAACGTGCGTTAGACCAAGTAGTATAAGTGTGCAAACTTTGGACAAATTTCAGCGGTTGATTAGAGAGTTATTAAAGCGATTAGATTAGGGTTTCTGCAGCCCTAATGGCTGAAGATGTATGTTTGTAACAACATCAAGAACTACCCCTTTAGAGGGGATGCCCTAGTGGCTAGAAGGTACTCTAAGCACAAAGAACAAAACTCAAGTTGCAAAAAGTTAATACGGCAAGAAATCACATTTCCCAGTGCAATATTTTATTTCTCCAATGCAAGAATACTTCAGATTAGTGCCTTTTAAATTGAGTGAATGGGGTCCTTAAAGCACAAGTTAGATCAACAACAACCCTAGGGGTGTAAATCCTCTTACTCCCTAGGGTATGCCAACCAAACTTAGGGTAAATCTGGGAGGGTATACACACTTTTTTCGTCCTAGCAACCCTTGCAAAAAAGGACTTCAAACTTTAACAAAGAGATGAAGCAATAATGGAGGGTGTATCTAGCATACTCCTCCCTAGGGTTTCCACCAACAATAACCAAAGTAAGCAAAAAATAAATAGCATATGCAGATTTTTCCTTACCTAATCCAAGAAAATGAGATATCAAACCCTACTTACCATGCAACATTCATCCAAGAGTCAAGAGAGAAAGCCTTTAGGGTGTGTGCATCACTCCTCGTCCATTCACCAAGAGCCATTCATCAAAAGACATTCCACAAGAGAGAAACACCAAAATCACCAAGTAGCGAAAATTTCAGCCCAATACTTCTCACAATAGGAGAGTTATGTTATGAAATGAGATCTTCTGATCTCTATTTATACAAAATGTCTCCAAAATAGTTTGTCCACATAATATTAGGGTAAACCACAAGACTAGGTGTCAACAACCCTAATCTTGCCCCTTTTACAAAATAATATTAAACAATTCACTTAAAATTTACTTTTACACAAAAAGAAACCCAAATTCAAAGTGACCTCACCCCTTTAGGGGACGTTTTGACACTAGGAGCAAGTCGTTGATGTTGGAGGAGTGTAGTTAGGCTTCCCAAAGCCACATGTCGAGCATCCAAGTCACTTTCCACATGGTCAAAACCTCATTCTCCTCAAAACGTCCATGTGCCAATGAGTGGTAAGCTCACCACCAAACCCTAACCCCCCTAGGTGACGTCATGCTCCTAAAGATAACGTTTAGTCTGTCCTAAGAAAAACGTTTGGCATGCAGGGGCTAGGTTATGTTTCTCAAGTCATCTTCTAGGCATATGAAGTTTCATCCCTCTCATCCAGCATGCAGGCCCTTGGCATCCACCTGTGGGCTTCAAGCCCTGTTGACCGTCTATTCAACTAGGGGGTCAACTCCATGTGCCATGAAGATATGCATCATCAGATGCAAGTATGTTGAAGACAGTATTGGTTCTACATGGGCATTTTATGCCTCCAGCACAAATTTTTGTAAATGAAATTTCCGCATCCCTGCATGGGTTAATAATGTAATAAGTTTGCATGGATCATAGTTAGGTCAGGTACCTTGGGATGTTTTCATTGGGAGAGTTCTTTTCACCAAGGGTTTTTTATCCTCAAGTTGTCAATTGAGCTTTTTAGCCTGGTTGATTTCCCATGAGTTTTTCCCTCACACTTGCAATAATTCCTCCAAAGTGGTGAACGGCATTCTAATGGTCTCATCCTCTCGTAGCTATTGTTTAGGAATGATGTAAATGACCATGTTAGATATTGTAGAAAGTTTTGCGGAATTTCGGCGAGTCTAGATAGGTTTTTTTTTTAATTAATTAAATTTCATTAATTAAATATAATTAATTTTCCTAAGGTTGAGATTTTAATTATTTAATTAATTAAATGTTTTTGAGCAAATATTGTAAAAACTGGGTCTTTGGGCTTTTGATAGGGGTATTTGTGCTCAAATAAAATGGAAAGGCACCCCCTACACCCATAGACCAAGTTTCAGCTCAATCGAACAAGGTTTGCTATGCATTTGTCCACCCTGAGTGTCAGTCAGTCAAAACAACAATTTTTATTGCTAAGTCAATTTTGTAATTTTTGTAAAATTGAGTTGATGGGTTAGTTTGAAGATGGAAAAGAGCAAGAATGGACATCCCTAGACTACCCAACCCTCCTTATAACAATCATACACCCCCTCACTTGCCCATCCCCTCTTTCCCTCACGCCCCTAGGGGGAAATGCGCCCCCCTCACACCCAAAACATTTGATTTTTTATTTGAATTGATGTGTGGGCCCTTCCCTCATGAGGTGCGCCCTTCCTAGCCTCCCACATCACCTTTGCATGGTCCCCACACTCCACCTCTCATCCATCTCACTCATCCAAGTCAAAACCCTAGAGGAGGTGCGCCCCTCTCCTTGAGATCCACTCCCTTGCTCTTGTTTGCAACACTTGGCATCCATCCAAGTGCCTTCACCTTGCCTCTTTAACTATAAGTAGAGCCATATTCCTCTCATTCACTCACCACTCTTTGAGCTAAAGTTATGCTATAGAAATTTCACCCCATCCTTTCTTGCTCTTGCTATCATACATTCAACTCATTTTTCTCTCGAGAGCATTGGAGCAATTTGTTGCTACAAGGCTCTTTCATTTGGATTTAATAAGAAACTTTGGAGGATTTGGAGTAATCAAGAGTATTCTGATTTGCTCTTTTTCATATGAGGTGACATTGTTCTCTTATGCATTGTGTTTGGTTTGGACTAGTTTCTTGAGCAAATTAGTTTGTTTAGGTAAATCAATCAATAGTATTGTTGTTAATCTATATATGTAGGATAGTTGATATTGTGAAGTATTTCATCTTATTAACTTGTTCTAACATATTATTCTACTCCCATACCTCACATTTTGTTTGAGTTGTGCAGATTTGTCTCTAAGGTATTGATTGGAATAGTCTCAAGAAGGGGTTTTCAATCAAGATCTTCTCAAACTTCTTGCTTCTCTTTTGGATCTGATTTATTTTATGTTCATATTCATCATATTGTTGTAGCTAACTATCATAGATAGGTCAAATTTATATTTCATTTTACTTGGAGATTTCATGTGAAAATATTGTGTAAAAAACAGAAAATTTTCTTAACATTTTTGTGTTGTGCAGCATTTCCAGCAAGCTTTTGCTTGCTGGTTTTTACAGATTCTTACCAGGGACAAGGGGAAACGTTGTTGAAATTCACTCTTAAAACATCCCCAAGAGGCTCCATCAGTTGGGTAACGAATCTCTCTCTTTTTTTTGTCTCTAGCATTGTTGCAAGCCCCCGGGAAGTTCCCTTGAGGCTTGTCTTCTCTTATTTATCATTTCAGCTTGTATATTTAATTTGTTGCAAGTTTGTACATTGTCTACACCTTGGGAGAGTGATTGGCTCAGCCAACCCCCCAATATCGTTGGGCTAGTTTAGATTTCTTTCAAGCTTTTTATTTTTTTTGCCCCACTTGTCCACAAGGCAAGGTTGTGTGGCTACGTAATAATAATCATAATATTGTTTGGTTTTGTTAACCCTCTTTGGCCAACATTGGTAGGCTTGCCTCCACCTTGGCCATTGTGAGTGGTTTGATACAATAATTTTTCATTTTTGCTTAAACTAAAGTTGCCTACACCTTGGGAGAGAAATGCCCAAATCGTAAGGCTAGGATGGTAGTGATGTTTTGGTGATTTACATGTTCACATGGGTTAAAATTATCTAGAGTAGTCATCACATATCTATCTTCTTAGTACAAACCATAAGGCATAATTTCTTTTTCATGTTTTAGTTATCTACTAGTCCTTTTTTTTTACATATGTTTTATGATGCTATACTTCATGGTTTAAAAATGTTTTGGAGGTAACTTTCAGTTTTGCAACTCACTCATCTTTTAAGGCATTTTGCCACTCATCTATCTAGGACATATGTGAAGCATTGAAATGGTGTAGGATCTAATCTTTCATTTCGGCAAGCATTTCTATTTTCAGCAAGCCTTTTCATATGTGGATAAGTGAATGAATCTAAGTAATTTCTTGGTATCAATTGGCAAGTTGTTCTTGTCTTTACTCCATTTTTTTGCAAAGTTATATATTATGAATGGTGAATGACATGGCTATGTAAATGATGTGTATCTTCTCAACTTTCCATTCATGTTTTTGATGAGTTTATGGTTCTAAATTTCACATTTTGCAACACATTCACAGCAAGCTTTTTAGTTTCGGTTTTGGGTATAAATCACACGTTTTGGGCATCTAAAACTTCTCTAAAACACTCACAACACACTTAAAAACTTACCCGCAAGTCATAACAACTTTTTAGACCAACTAGGATAACATAATTCCACCATCTTCACCATCTAAAACGGCTTTGAGGAAAACAACAGAGGGTAGTGGCAGGGGACTGCCCCGTGGCGCTCCAGGTGGGTGTCCTCTTCAGGAAGTACTCTTACTGTCAGGGCTGACCGTGGAAGCTAGGGTGGGCCTCATTGCCTTACTATCTTGAGCACCCGACAGTTATTTGGAAACAGGAGGAGGAGGTTTAAGGTTCAAACATTTCGTTAGGGGGAGGGCAATTAAAATCTACTTAATCTTTAAACAACTCCTAACCACTTAGTCTCCTAGACAATCCTTGTTCTTGGGTTTCTTTAGATGAATGTTTAGGAGTTTATCTTGCAAGTGTTTTCATCTTTCATAAATCTTTCATGCAATCTCATGGTTCATTTATCTAAATGTTTTATTGAGCTTTAAGTTTTCAAATATTAATATCTTGTTTATGCTCTTGTGGTGTGATTCAAGAAGAAGTTGAGTATCCCATTTGGGGAGGCATCATCTTCTTGAATCTTGAGTGCTTTAGTGGTTGCCATTGAAAAGTAGTCCAATAGAGTAATGTTATTGGGGCATGCTTGGCCTTATGTGATTGATCTAAATTTTGATATCTCTTAACTCTCACATTTTGGCATTTTGTCTATTTGTATCTTGTGTATAACTTGTATCCTTGTAAATTTTGTGTAAGTATTTGTATCTTTGATTGTGGATCATTGTAATCTATTTTACTTGTAAATATTTTGTAATTCAACACCTTCAAACATAGTTGASCCCTTGCCCAACCTTTAGGCACTAGTCTTAGTTGACTTAGGGAAGGGTTTGTTTGTCATTAAACAACCTTGCACTTTGCATTTGYTKCCTTGGCATCTTAGGCTAGTATTCCCCCCAAACCTTTTAACAAATTAAAACCAACTCCTAGAACTTCAAAGTTAAATCATATCTAGTAACTAGGGTCCCTTGGCTTCCCAAGGAGTAAGCCTAGAAGGAAGAGATTCCAGTCAAGGTGACAGTGTGGACTGTGAATCTAGGCATTGTGCCTCCAAGGACACACTAAGTGAGCTGAAGTTTGCTCACGTTTGCAAGTGTGTATTAGGACAGCAACAAGCCCCATGGAAGCCCGACCTAGGCTTGTTCCTCCAAAATTGTCCACCAACTAGGTCTTGCAAAGACAACTAAGCACGCCCTCCAAGGATCTCAAGTCAAAATATCATGATAAGTAAATCAAGTCAATAAATGAGCCACCTAAGCATGTGCATCAAAGATTACCCTGTCAAACAATTAAGTGCTCAAAGACATTATGCGACTTGCCAAGCCTAGATATGGGAGGGTTGACGAGGTGTACTATTGGGTAGATATTTCCCTAGGTCAAGGAGTGTTTCCAAGAGATCCCTCTCTAAACCATGCAAAGTGGATGAAGTGATTAAGGGTCAAGACTCAATGGGCATGGAGTTCATGACATACAAGGGGTTGTAGTGTCTCACTCATGGGTGCCTTTGTAGAGGGTGTGTGGCACCTTCATTTGCAATGCAATTTTTCCAAGTCCATCATTTTTTCATTCTTTGAAGGCCACTTTCTTGGCGCAGTGTCCAGATAATGACAGTGTTACTCACAAATGCCTAGTGGAAATGAGAAGGCTAGCTCGTGATGAGACCCCCTTTCTCTCAACCATGCAACTGAGAGCCATTACCCTGGCTTGGTGACCAGATGATGGTAATATCATTCCACTAGATATCCATGATCATGATAGGTCGACTCATGATGAGACCTCCTATCCTCCAACTAACCCTTTAAGCATTTTTTAATCATTATTCTTATGGGTCCCCCTTTTCTTACAGATAAGCATTTCATTGTTTTCTTGGGCGATTCCCTGGGTGAAGCATCTGGAAGGTTTATATATAGGCTTTTATCTTTTACCCAACATCAATCCCTCTGGGCCTTCAGCCCCTTCTTCCCATAAAATGAGGGGCAACCCCTTCTTGGGTCAATACACCCTAAAGTCCCAAGAGATAAGGAAACGAGGGGTTTAAGTGATGGAAAGAGGTAAGTATGGTCGAGAGCGGTACAATGGCTCTTCAAGGGGGTTCCTAGTAGCAAACCCATTCCCAAGGAAGACCACTTACTCAGGCACAATGTCAACCACCAAGGTGAAACCGGGCAAAAAACATAATGTCCAACCATATGTCATGAAATCTAAAGCAGTCTAAGATACAACATATTCAAATGCCTCAAATATTGAAATGACACTCACCATAATACCTGACTTGTACCTCATGGAGCAAGGCCCAATGCCTCTCAGAAGCCAGCTGGTGTGGTGGATGCCATCTGAAAATCTACGACCTCTGTGGTGGTGAGATGCCATCTGAAAATCTAAAAATCTACAACCTATGTATCATTCATTGATGATTACTCTCGTAAGACTGGGGTTTATTTCTTGAAATCAAAAAAATGAAGTACTCGGAAAGTTCAAGGAATTCAAAGCCTTGGTAGAAAACCTCTCTGAAAGAAAAATCAAGATACTTAGGTCAGATAATGGAGGAGAGTACACCTCAAATGAATTTGGAAGCTTTTGCAGAGATGTCGGGATTAAGAGGGAGCTCACCACTCCCTATAATCCTCAACAAAATGGTGTAGCAGAAAGAAAGAATAGAACAATTATGGAAGCAGTAAAGACTATGATTCACGATCAAGATCTTCCAATGCACTTATGGGATGAAGCAGCAAGAACAACAGTTTATGTCCAAAACAGATTATCCCATAGTGCACTTGGATTCAAAACCCCCGAAGAAATGTTCACCAGAAAGAAGACAGAAGTAAGCCATCTAAAAATATTTGGTTGTCCAGTGTTTGTACACATTCCGAAAGAAAGGAGAACTAAGTTGGATCCTTCAGGAAAGAAGGGAATATTTGTTGGATATTATGAGGTTTCTAAGGCCTTCAAAATTTACATACCAGGTTACCATCATATCGAGATCAGCAGAGATGTAACCTTTGATGAAGATGCAACACTCAAAAGATCAAGGAAATGCCAGCTTGAAGAAGTATATGAAGAAAAACCTGTAGCTCCCAGAGTTGCAAAACCAATGAAGGAAGTTACAGTTACCCCTGATGATAAGATTCCAGAAGATCATGATATGATAGAATCTCAAGAACCTCCTCGGATGACGATCTCTCACAAGAGAAATCCAGCTTGGGCAAGGGAACTTATTCAAGATGTAGAGAAGTATGGTGCCCCAGAAGGAACCATGAGACAAAGCAAGAAACCTAAGTCATTCTCCAGTTATATGGCCTTGATGTGTGATCTCATAGAAAAGGAACCTACTTGCTTTGAAGAATCCATTCAGAAGAAAGAATGGGTGGATGCCATGACAGAAGAATACCAGTCCATTATAAAGAATGATGTATGGGAATTAGTTCCCAGACCAAAGAACAAAGATGTGGTATCTTCCAAGTGGATATACAAGATAAAATATGCAACAAACGAAAGTATTGAAAAACATAAAGCAAGATTTGTGACTAGTAGTTTTCCTCAAAAGGAAGGTATTGATTATGAAGAGTGTAATGTCCCCACTTTGGGACATCAGGGTATTACACAGTGTTATGATGACCAGGGTAGCCAGTTGGAGATTATAGCAAGTATAGGAGCTATTGAGGGATATTTTGGGGTCTGGCTTGCATCGCTCATCCTATTTCATCATTATGATCCATTCCGCACAGATTGGCTTTGGTTCCATTGCATTCCGACGATTTCCATGATTTTGAGTATTTGAGCTATAGGTTAATTAAATTCACTAAAGAGGTCATTTTGGGCACAATACTTGGAGGAACCTCTCGGTGTAATAGCTCATTGGAATCGGGAGGAATAGCACTACAGGATAGGATGATGAGAAGTAATTTTCAGTGGTCAGGGAAACCACAAGGAAAGATAAGGTGTTTTTTAAAGGTAAAAAAGTTAATTAATTAATTAAAGTGATTTAATTAATTAATTAATAATTAATAAAATGAAAGTCACTTTGGAGGGACAAGGTGAGCAGGAAGTATAAAGGAGAGGCAAGGGCCTCTATTCTCTCATTCATGTATGATTATCTTTTGATATCTGGCTTCTAGCTAGTGAGCCCATACCTTG
>JASDQU010228593.1:0-17230 GCA_032191745.1 Picea mariana | reverse complement strand
TTCACCAAGGCATTGAACGTGGGCAAGTTTGTATTTTTTAGGGACAAGCTTGTAGTGGTGAGTAACACTTTCCTCGGTATGAGGGAGTGTTAAATTTTTAATTAAAATGAAGTACCAAGGCAAGTGTTTCTCTTCCCTAGGCGCCTAAGGGGAGAAATTGTTGAATGTGGGTCTTAGTCAAATTAATTTGTGAGATGCAAATTAAAAGATAACTTTATGATTAAAGTGAGGGTGAGTGAAGAGACACCAAATCTCAGTCACCCATCTAATCTAATCTCAACCGTTAGATTAGAAAACTCCTCACCTTCCCTCATGAGGTTGATTAAGGCAAGTGGGCGCACCCATTCTTGGGTAAGCAGCAGAAGAAATCTTGGTGAGAGGCCAAGAGACTCTTGGTGAGATGTCAAGAACAAGAGCAGCTGAAGCATTCTTGTTGAGAGAACAAGAGAGAGCAAGAGAGAGGTCGAGCTGAAGAAAAGAGACAGCAGCTGCAATTTCTGGGAGTATTGGCATGCATTCCAAGGCTGCTGAATAACATTGATTGGAATAGAAATTGAATCTTAGTAGAGTTTTGGCACGAATTTCGTGACAGTCCGTACAACATTAATTGTCGTACAGTTGTACGAATTTTTGGTTCATAAATTGAGGAGAAAAGCTACAAGAATGTCCAGATAAGTTTGTGTAAATATCTGAAGATGAAAATGCTGTAAAAGAATTTCTCAAAAGCTCATAAATAATACAAAGCCCTCTCTAACTGGTTTTCCCCTTGTGGGTTTTTCCAGGGTCGAAGTTAGACCGAATATCTTTGTGTCTATATTTTCTGAGTNTGCGTTGAAAACGATGTTCAGAATCCTCATGTTTCAGTTCTGAAATTTATTTTCTGTTAAGTTTTTATATGCTGAAACACCAGGCTGTAGCATATGCCGAAACACCAGGCTGTAGCATATGATGAAACACCAGGTTGTAGCATATGCTGAAACAGCAGGCTGTAGCATATGCTGAAACCCCAGGCTATAGCATATGCTGAAACACCAGGCTGTAGCATATGCTGAAACACCAGGCTGTAGCATATGCTGAAACACCAGGCTGTAGTATATGCTGAAACACCAGGCTGTAGCATATTCTGAAACACCAAGCTATAGTATATGTTGAAACACAGTGCTGAGTCATATGCTGAAACACCGCTGTGAGTATATGTTGAAACACCAGGCTGAGTATATGCTGAAACACTAGGCTGAGTATATGCTGAAACACCAGGCTGTAGTATATGTTGAAACACAGTGCTGAGTCATATGCTGAAACACCAGGCTGTAACATATGCTGAAACAGTGTTGAAACTGAGTTTGGCATTTAAATTTGACTGAAAAGAAAGCGAGACTGAAAGTGGGTTGGGATTTAGAAAAAATTAACAGTGCATAAGAATATCCCAAAGGTCAATGGACAAAGTACGTGGCGAGGAATTCCATAACTTCAGAACTCTGAGAGATTCAAGGATATAAGAGAGTGTGTTAAGCGTCGAAGTGGCGAAGTGTCGAAGCAATGAATTTCTCTTGTTGTAGCATCCAATTCCAATTGGATGGGTTCGCGTACACCATGATGATGTGGCATGCTTAGATAATTCCATGTGGCTTCGTGGGATTGGTCACAAGTTAGGTGTGGGACCCCCACCCCTTTTCAAGTCTAAACCACGTGTTAGGTGAGGATAAATCTTAGTCGTTAGATATTTAAGGGTGGACAAAGCTCCACCATGGATCCCAGTGAGGAAAGGGACTCCCAGACTTTGGGTCCCCGGGGATGTTTTCAGACATGTAAAGGAGTGGCGAAGGGTCATAGGCCTGATACTCACAAAGGCTTAGGGAACATTCCCTATAACTAGGTTGGACAATATGAAAGAGATGAAGCCACGTGTATGCCACGTGGTGAAGGAGATGGCCATTGGCCAAAATGGTCTTGAAAACTTTGGAACTCTATAAATCTCAAACCAGAACTCAGTTTTGGACAAGGTATTAATCTTTGGAAAGCTCTCGATGAGCACAAGACGATCACGTTCTCATCCAAGTAATTTAGGGAGTTGTAGGGAAGAAGAAAATTTATACCCCATTCCTTAAAAGGGTACTTAGGGAGTTGGGTGTTTGACATTGAGAAACATGATCTCTCAAAAAATGATATTTAATTGGGATATGTTTGGTTTTATAATGCATAACAGGATTCTTAGAGAGGTTTATAGCACTAGTATTTTCACAGTTAAGAAGAATTGGATGGCCATTATTTACTTGTAGGTATTATAGGGTTTGTTTCATCCAAATTACTTGAGTGCAGAAGGTGGCAACATCAATATATTCAGCTTCTGCTATTGACAATGATATAGATGTTTGTTTCTTACTTAGCCATGATACTAGACACTTTCCTAGGAAGAATGCTCCTCCAATGGTGATTTTCCTATCATCCACACTACCATCCAAATTTGCATCAGTATATGCTTTTAATGTAAAATATTTTTTTTTTTGGATACCATAATTCAAAATCCCTGGTAGCTCTTAGATATCTGAATATCCTTTTTACTACCTTCAAATGAGTCTCTTTAGGTGCAGATTGAAATCTGCCTATTAGTCCTACAACTTGTATGATACCAGGTCATGTTCCTGTTGCATATAAAAAGATACCAACCATTGATCTATACATGGTTTGGTATACCTTTGGTGAATCAACATCTAATCTTAGTTTGTATCCTGTAACCATGGGACTGCTCATGGGTTTGCAATCTTCCATTTGAAATTTATTTAGTATTTCCTTGATATATTTGGTTTGGGATATGAATATCCCTTTGTCTGTCTGAGTAACTTGTAGACCCAGGAAGAATGTTAGTTCACGTAGCATAGACATCTCAAATTCTTTCTGCATTTCTGTAGAAAACCATTTGCTTCGTATAGTCAAATTACTTCCAAAAATTATATCATCCACATATACCACAACAAAAATAATATTTTGTTCTTCAATTTTGATATATAGGTTGTTGTCAGTAGTCCCTCTCTTGTATCCTTGTTGTTTTAGATAGTTAACAAGCCCTGAGAACCATGCTCCAGGAGCTTGTTTAAGACCATATAAAGCCTTTTTTATTTTACATACATACTCTTGATTTTATATCAACTTAAATCCATATGGTTGTTCTAAATAGACTTATTCCTCTAAGATTCCATTTAGAAATTCTGACTCGACATCCATATGATATATTTTGAAGTTTTTGAAGCATGCAAATGCCAAAAAAAAATTGATATCTTCTAATATTTCCACTGGGGAAAATGTCTCCTCAAATTCAATTCCTTTAACTTGGGCATATCCCTTGCATACTAATATGGCTTTATTATTTATAATTTGACCCTTTTCATTAAGTTTATTCTTGAAAAGCCATTTGGTCCCTATCACATTTTTGTCTTTTGGTCTTGGGACCAGTTTCTAGGTATGATTTTTCTCTATTTGGTCAAGTTCTTCATTCATTGCTTTTATCCAATCTTCATTCGTGTTGGCTTCTTCAACAATTTTAGGTTCTATCAGATAAAACATTGATTTTTGTGATCCATATATGAGTTTTCTTATTGTTTCCACTCTTGCACTTTTTTCCCCTATAATTTGACTTTGAGAGTGATTCTTTTAAACTCTTTTTGATGGTGCTTTTGGTAGGGGTGTCTCTTCCCAATCATTTTCTTCATCATTTTGTGGTTCATTCTCTTGTAGTTATTCAATATATTCTTTATTTTGTTCACTAGATCTACTCCATTCATCAATTTTTTATTCATCTTGAGATTTGATTTTTCTAAATTTTAGATCATCTACTTTTACATTTGTACTTTCCACTATTTTGTGCAATCTTATATCATAGCATCTGTAATCCTTTTTGTTGGGTGAGTAACCAAGAAATATCCCCTCATCTGATCTGGAGTCAAATTTTCCTCGATTATCATCATCCCTCTTCATATAACATTTGATCCCAAAGACTCTAAAGTGTTTGACTGATGTTGGTCTGCCAAACCACAGCTCATAAGGTGTCTTGTCATGGTTAACTCTAAGTTGTGCTCGGTTGAGTATGTGAAATGTTGTATATACTGCATCTCTCCTAAACTTATATGGAATTTTGACTTCATTCAACATTGTTCTTGCAGCTTCTTGAACATTTATGTTTTTCCTTTCAACAACTCCATTATGTTGAGGAGTTCTTGGGGATGAAAATAGTCTCTTGATACCATGATATTCACAAAACATATTGAATTCTTTAGAGGTAAATTACCCTCCATTGTATGATCTCAGACATTTGATCTTGAGATATGTCTCATTCTCCACATAAGCTTTGAATGCCTTAAAATTTTCAAATGCCTCTGATTTTTCTTTGAGTAAGTATACCAGGTCATCCGTGTATAATAATCACTAATCAGCATGTAATAATGTTCTCATTGTATACTTATAGTCCTAGTAGGTCCACAAAGATCAGTGTGAACAAGATCCAAGTGTCTTGATGTAGAGTATTCTTTTGTTTTGAATTTGACTCTCATTTTCTTCCCAAGTTGGAAATTCTTACAAACAAGGTTTGAAGGTTTTATAACCTTTGGCATGTCCTTCACTGCTTCCTTTCTACTAGCTTTGATCAGGTGTCCCATTCTTTTGTGCCACAACCAAATTTCATCTACTTGACTCATTTAACATTCTTCTTCTTTGTCAACATCTAAAATATATACATTAATTGAGGTTCTTGGTGCAATAGCTACTAATTTTCCTGATCCTTCCTTCTTGATTTCACATTTCTGGGAGTAAAAAATGAGTATATGTCCTTGATCAAAAGTCTGGATTACACTTAGAAGATTGGGCTGCATATTTTCAACTAGTAACACATTTTCTTCTTTATTTTTCCGGTTTCCCAAAGTGACTGTGCCTTTTCCAAGTATTTTGGCAGATACATTATCTCCAAATGTGACCCTTCCTTTTTCCTTCTTTGTCATATTGAGAAATTTTATTCTATCTCCTGTCATATCCTTAGATCATCCACTATCAATATGTCATTGACACTTCTTGTTATTGGCATACATGGCTACTTTACATTATGTTACCTTTTCTTCCATATGTTTTTCTTTCCATATCCTTTTATCTTTATTTTTGGGAATTCTTGTCTTCAAGGATTGCATTGGCAATCTACATTCACTAGATTTATGACCATAATTGTTGCACTTGTGACACTGAAAATTGCGATATTGAAGAGGATATAATGAATTATAGTTTATTTTCTCTGAATTAGTCTTGTTGTTCTTATATCTTTGGACATTTTTAGGATTTTACTTTCTATAGGCTTTCCAATGTATTGCGTTATGTCCAAAATTATTGCAAGAGTAGTAATATCCAAGGAAGATATGTTGATATATAATAGGGGGAGTCCTTCTGGTCATTGTATTTGATCTAGGTGGATATCGGTGGCCACCCACCTTTTCCAATTGGCTCAAAACAAGTTTTGGGCAATTTTGGTAATTTACTATTTTTAGCAATTTTTAACTTTCGAGGCCATTTTGAGGGCCTAAATGAAGGTTTTTCGGGATAGAGATTCTCAATGATAGCCAAAGGCTCTAATTGAGCCCCCAAAATTAATCAACTCGACGATACCTTTCCAATGAGCTATCGTGTGCCCCAAATAGATATCGTATGCAAAACTTACGACCCTGGGAAGTTGATGTACTAACTTACCCAAACGGGGCCCACATGAATTTTGGCACTTCATTTCCTAGGGTTAGGTTTATTGGATGTCTAGGGTTTGTGAAATTCTAGTTCATTGCAAAAAAGGCCTTCAGAGCCTCATTGTAATCATCTTATTGCGAATGAGCGCAACCGTCACATATCTTTTCAAAGATAAGCCGACACCATTCCAACAAACTTGTTTTCCGTTGCATTTTATAGTTTTAGCTTATTTCCTTATTGAATAGAAAACCAATTTTATTATATCTCTATTATTCTGTGTTAATCATATTTCAATACTATGTATTCATTTCAATATTTTCATAACATCCGGATCAGTGGTATCAGAGCGGTCTACTCCTTATCATCTTAATGCATGTCCCCAACAAGGTCAGGGTACAAAGAATTGGGTCTCAAGCTGGTTTCTCTTGAGGAAAAAATCTCTCACATGCCCAAGCGAACTCTCATGGCAGGAGAAAATAAATATGATGGGACAAGAGATCCTTTCAAAAAAATTCTTGAGGAATCCCTCAAGCAACAAAGGAACGAGATGATGGATAGTTTCGCGCAAATCCTTCGGTGAATACCAACAGGCGATGCATCTTCCTCAAGAGGAGGCATCGCCCCCTTCATGGTACAAATAAACTTCGATATTCCTATATTTGAAGGTCAGATAGACACAGATGTTGTATACAAGTGATTGAATCTACTAGAAGGGTATTTTTCTATCCATAACTTTTTGAATAGAGAAAAGATTACTTTTGCACTCCTCAAAGTCGTTCCCCATGTCAAAGATTGGTGGGAAACGTTCTGTGAGAAANACTACCTTGTTGGAAGTTATGACGACTTGTATACCAAATGGACCACACTGCGGAAATAAAGAGACCAAGCAGTGCCAGAGTTCACAAATATCTTCCATACCTTGCACACCAAGTTGGGTATCAAAGATTCAGAGCGACATCTGGTGCTCAAGTATCGTGGTGCTCTGCATAGATACATATATACTAAAATGGAATTTCTGGACATCTCATCCTTGGGAGAAGCCTACCAATATGTCGTCAAAATTGAGGAGAAGCTCAAACAAAAGACGTGGAAATTTGTGCCTGGGAACCCCTCACAGTAAAAGCCAGGAAAGGGTGGCCCCAAGCCACATAAAAAAGGATAGAGCAAATATGGCCAATATCAAGACAACCAGTCCAAGTCGCAAGCAAAGAAGTACACGGGAAAGACAAAGAAAGATATTGGGAAGTGGTGTGACTTCCATAAGAGCCATTGGCATAACACTATTCATAGTCGCTCGAAGCAGTCGCTGGTGGCCGAAGTGAAAGTCTCTGAATTCGATGCAAGTTCTGAATCTAAGTCAGAAATAGAAAGGGGAAAATGGATCATTGATGTGGAACCCAGTGCCACTATTGCTACCACCAAGCTCCATCATCGTGAACCAGACATGCCAGAAGAAGGTGAGCGCCTCTTCCATTCACAGATGTGGGTGAAAGTCACCCCGCTACACTTCATCGTTGATAGCGGTAGCTGGAAGAACCTCATCTAAGTAGAGGTCATCAAGAGGTTGGCCCTGCCGACAATGCCACACCCACAACCCTACACCATTGGATGGCTCCTCCAAGGAAGCAATCTCTGCATCAACCAACAATTTCAACTCTCATACGACATCAAGCCATTCAAAGATGAGGTATTGTGTAATGTTGCTCCTCTCAAAGTTTGTAATGTTATTTTGGGACAACCTTATTTATAGAAACATGATGTTATATATGAGTCTATGCCTCATAGTGTTATTATTACTTTGAATAGGAAGTTTTACAGGATACCCGAGGCAGTCCCTCCTAGTGATATTTCCTTTATTTCTGCCAAGCAATGTAGGAAGGTCATCTCTTAGACCGAGAAATTTGTCTTCTTTGTGATTTGCTCTCAGTGTGAGTGAAACATCGCAGCCACATCCAAGGCCTTCGCAGCCGATCTCTCCACACAATAGAAGCAATTGGATAATTTCATGGAAGAATAATCAGATATCTTCTCTTCTCCTATCAGGGTACCTCTGCACTGTCAGGTCAAGCATCCCATCGATCTGACCCCAAGCGCATCTCTACCCAATGGGACAGTATAACATCACTCTCTGTTAGAAAATGAGGAGATCAAGAGGTAGATCCAAGAAATGCTCCACAAGGGGCACATCCGTCCTAGCTCATCGCCTTGTGGGAGCTCAATCATGCTAGTGCAAAAGAAAGATGGGACCTGGCGACTCTGCATTGATTATCGGGCCTTGAATAAAATCACAATCTGAAACCGGTACCTGATTCGCCGAATTGAAGGCTTCCTTGATCAGCTCATGGGGGCCAAATAATTCAATAAGATTGATCTGAAGTCTGTCTACCACCAGGTCCCAATAGAACAGATAGGTGTATGGAAGACCACCTTCAAGTCAAAAGAAGGTCTTTTTGGATGGTTGGTCATGTCCTTTGGTTTGACAAATGCTCCAACAACTTTTATGAGGATGATGGAAGATACCCTACGACCTTTCACTAATACTTTTGTAGTGGTGTATCTGGATGACATCCTCATCTACAACAAGACTTGGGAGGAACACTTGCAACATATTCAGCAGGTTCTGCACACTTTGTGGCAGCACAAACTATATGAAAAATTGGAAAAATGCCCCTTTGGCATGGACAGGGTCCCTTACTTAGGCTACATTGTTGATTAACATGGTGTGCATGTGGATCTAGCCAAGATCTAGGTCATCCGTGACTGTCCATCCCCAACCACACTCACTGAACTTCAGAGCTTCTTGGGCCTCGCCAATTTCTATCGTAGGTTTGTTTTGGGATTCTCTCATATCGCATCGACCCTCAGCCAAGTAACCAAGGGTGGCAGTAAGGAAAAATTTGTGTGGGGCCTGTCGCAAAAACAAGCCTTCGAGGACCTGAAGAATCGTTTGTGCTCATCCCCAGTACTTTCATCACCGGACCTGCAACATCCCTTTGAGATCAAGACACATGCTTCAGACTATGTTGTGGGCGTCGTTCTAACTCAACACGCCCACCCTATGGCATATTATACTGAGACACTATCAGATGTTGTCCGTAACTACCCTACTTATGACAAATAAATGTACTCCATTGTGCAAGCCTGTCGCCAGTGGAGACATTACATTCTTGGGAAGGAGACAGTCATCCACACTAATCATAAGCCACTACAGTTCATGCAGACCCAAGGAAAATTGGAGAATGACCGCCATCAGAAGTGATCCACATACTTACAACAATTCCACCTCAACATCAAGTATAANCGCGCGCTCGCTTGATGGAATGCAGAGATGACCCCACCTCTACGAGACATACCCTGACTTCTCCAACACCTACCAAATGTTGTGCACCAACTCAGTGGTCGCTAATTTCCATCTTCAAGATGGGATTTTGTGTCGTCTGGTCCATCTCTGCATTCCATCAAGCGAGCGCGCGAAGCTGATTTGGGAATCTCACTAAAGTCGGGTGGCAGGACACTTTGGCGTCGAAAAGACAGTGGCACTGCTGCAGAAACATTTATATTGGCCAAGACTTCGACAGGATGTTGGCAAGTATATCAGGTCCTGCACTGCCTGCACTATTGTCAAATCGACCACAAAGAAACGAGGCTTGTACACCCCTCTGCCTAATCCTAACAGGCTGTGGGAATCCAGCTCAATGGACTACATGTCGGGCCTCCTATCCACCAAGAGGGGAAATGACTGTGGTTTTTTCGTTAATGATCGCTTTTCCAAGATGGAGATTTTATCCGCCTACAAGAAGAAAATTACAATAGAAGCCACTACCAAGCTCTTCTTTGAACGAGTATGGGTAAATTTTGGGATCCCACAAACCATTATCTAAAACTGTGACAGTCGGTTCCTCAACACATTTTGGTTGAGCCTCTGGTCACTATTGGATACCAAGCTCACCAAATCCACTGCCTTCCACCCCCAGATAGATGACCAAACTAAGGTCGTCAATCGAATTATCGTACATATCCTTCACATGTACAATTCAAAACACCCCTGCACATGGGATGAGAGTCTTCCCTATGTCCATCATAGCTACAATCGAGCCCTACATAGCTCAACTAGCCACAACCCCTTTCAAGTGGGGATGGGATTCCAACCATTGGGTGCCATGGATGTTGCACTACCCCTGGCGACCACCTTGGTCGACTCGTCCCCTCCTCCACCAGAAGATGACAAAGCCACCCAGTTCATTGAGCGGATCCATCACATCCTCCAATAGGTTCAGGATATTCTACACAAGTCTAATGCCAAGTACAAACAATGCCATGATCAACATCAGGTGCCACATAAGTTTCAAGTGGGCGACAAAGTCTGGTTACACTTGCAGAAACAACGCCTTACAGGGCCCCATTGGAAGATTCTCCCACTCCATTATGGGTTGTACACCATCACAAAGGCTATGGGTGACAATGATTTTCAGCTCAACATTCTCCCTTTCCTTGGCCTGCACCCAGTCTTCAACGTGGCTCTCCTTTGGCCATATTTCCCACCATTATTGGACACCTCAGAGATAGCAGAGAAGTTGAAACCAACAAAGCTCAACCTTGACTGCATGAAACAGGCATCCAATGATCATATTTTGGACACACAGATCAATGGCACTTGACAACAAAGGATCCATCTTTATCGAGTCGTCAAAGCAGGGCAACTCCTACACCAAGGCAAGTGGCTCACCCGGGGCCAAATTCAACAGAAATTTCCTCATCTGATGGGGGAACTCCATGCAATGGATACCATTTCTTCCTAAGGAGTAAGGATTGATCCAGGTGGATATCGGTGGCCACCCACCTTTTCCAACTGGCTGAAAACATTTTTTTGACAATTTTGGTAATTTACTATTTTTAGCAGTTTTTAACTTCTAGGGCCATAAATGAAGGTTTTTTGGGATCGAGGTTATCAACGATAACCCAAGGCTCTGATTGAGTCCCTAAAATTAATCTCCTCAACGATACCTTTCCAATGAGCTATCATGCACCCCAAACAGAGATCATATGCAAAAGTTATGACCTCGAGAAGTTGATGTACTAACTTACCCAAACGGGGACCACATGAATTTTGGTGCTTCATCTCCTAGGGTTAGGTTTTTTGGATGTCTATGGTTTGTGACATTCCGGTTTATTGTAAAAAAGGAATTCGGAGCCTCATTGTAATCATCTTCTTACGAATGAGTGCAACTGTCACATATCTTCTCAGAGATAAGCCACCACCATTCCAACAAGCTTGTTTTCCGCTACATTTTACAGTTTCAGTGTATTTCCTTATTGAATGGAAAACCAGATTTATTGTATCTTTGTTATTCTGTGTTAAGAATCTTTAAATAATCTGTATTCATTTTGTTCTGCTTATAAAATCCAGATCAGTATTATTTTTGTCTTCTATTGTAGGGGGTGATGATTTCTATTTATTAGGAATAGTCTTTAATGGTACCATCTTCCTCTTGTTATCTTCCCTTTTCAAGGGGATTCTAAGAGAATCTACATAATTGATTGGTTGTTTTTCATTCTATTTTGCAGAGGTTGAATCTCGATCATATCCCAGTCCTGTCTTATTTTTTTGTGATCTTTGACTATTAAGAATGTCATTTAATATTTTGAACTATTCGCAAATCTTGATTGGTTGTTTCCTTTCTCAAGTTCCCTCTTTAGTTGAACAATTTTAGTCTCTAGCTTCTTAATATCTTTTTGTTTTCTAGCGAGTTGGTTATTCAAGACTTCCTCATTTCTCTTGGCTTCTTGAAGTTGATTCTTCAGTTCAATGATGATTTGCACTAAATTTTTTATGGTTTTTGAAACTTCCTTTTCTCTTAATTTTCGACCTTCTTCAAATTCTAGCAGTTGTCCCCTTAGTAACTTGTTCTTCTTTTTATACTTTCTAAGTTCATCCAGAGCACTGATTAGTTCTTCTTCTAGGTCTACTTCTCCTTCAAACTCATAGTTTTCCTCAATCTCAAAAGTATTTTTAGAAGAATTATCTTGGGTTTCTATACCCATAAATAGATGTTCTGACTCTTCATATTCACTTTCTTCAGATGAACTGTTGTCCTCTTTGGTGTAAAAAGTCTTCTTTTTCTTGTAGAATTTATTTTTGTATTGGGATTTATCCTTTTTTTGGTTGTAATATTCTTCATCATCATTATCCTCTTGTTTGTGATAGGGACATTTGTTATCAAAGTGTCCATTCTTGCCAAAATTGAAGCATTTGAAAGGTAACTTCCCTTTGTATTTTCCAGACCCTTTCTTGAGTTTCTTCATGAAGTTAGTTACTTCTTCATCAAATATTTCTAACTGATCTTCATTAGACATTTTCTCCTGATTCTTCTTTTATTTTGATGCTTTGAAATCTGTTTCCCATTTAGATGGATTTTCTTTCCCTGTTCTCATCTCATAGGCTATGAGAATCTGATGGAGTTCATCCATTCCGAGCTTGTATAGGTTTTCTCTATCTTCTAGTGTGGAAACCTTGGCATCATATTTCATAGTCAATGTTCTCATTACTTTCTGAACTATTAATTTGTCTTCTATGTTTTCTCCTAATTCTTTGATTGAATTTAAAACTTCATCTACTCTTTGTAGATATTCTTCTATATTTTCATCTTCCTTCATTTTTAGATTTTCAAATTGTGCTCTAAGTGTTTGAAGTTTGGATTGCTTGACCTTTCCATCTCCTTCATAGATGATCTTCAGTTTGTCCCAAATTTATTTTGTTGATTTACATCACTTTTACAAATATAGGATTTGATAATCCTCCAATAATAGCATTCACAACTCTTGAATTTTCATTGTAGAGGTTCTTTGCAGTAGTACAGTAGGTGGGGTAGATGGAGCAGTGTAACCATTTTCAATAGATTCCCAGACATCACAACCAATGACCATCACATATCTTTTCATTCTTATACTCCATAAAGCATAATAATTTCCTTTAAATAGTGGTTCTCTGTTGGAGGACATTCCTTCTTGTTGATCCATTTGATCTCTTCAGAATCTACCTTCTATTTGTTAAACTATGATGAAGGAACCTGCTCCGATACCTGTTGAAATATTATAACTGTGAAGAATATTCTAGTTATTATTGAGTCATTTTCCTATAGATCAATCCCCTTTTGTGGATTGATCATGTCATGACTTATGTATGACCAAAGCCCCTTTTGTGGATTGGTCAAACCCTAATTAAATTATGCTAATTGAGAAGTCGGCCCCTAGGGATAATTAAAGTGGTTTTAGCCACTAATTGAAGAAGTCGGCCCAGCTTGGTGAAGAGACAAAACACTATCGCCTATCAGCGAGTATAAATAAGAAAGGATGATGTCTCATTCTCTCACTCACAAAATTCACTCATCTAGTGCGCAAGTTTGAAGGAAGTTGCAGTTGCCGGAAGAGGAAGAGAGAGAGACACATTGCTTAGTGTTGGATATTCTCTAGTGTTTGCTTTATTATCTTGTAATTGTATTGACATTCTATATTAAGGAAGTTTTTGTTGGGTTTTCTCCGCCATGAGGGTTTCCCAGGATAAATGTTGTGTACCTTGTGATTATGTTTCTTTCTGATTTTACTTATGTTATTATTTTCTAGTAAATTGAAAAGAACTTAATAGCATCTCTAAAATTGACATGGTATCAGAGCTTGACTGAATAGAGCACCTTTCACTGGGTAACCAAAAACGTCATTGTTGTCGTACAAGAAAATTAGGGTTTTTTATTGGAAGATAATTTCAACCTAAAAACCATCTAGGGAAGTGTGCCCTATCCTAGTGAACTCATTGGCACCTTGAGCACACATTTTTAGTGGTTGGAGACTCTGAAAAGTCAAACCCTAGTTTTGGATGGTACCAAAAAACCATAAAAATGGGAAACCAGAACCAGTACCAGTAGTATGAGTCCATAAATGACACAGGTCAGGCTTGAAGGGGAAAAAATTGAAATTTCTGAAAACAAACAGCTCCATCCTACTCGCCTCAGCCCAACACATCTAGTCCCTGGATCAGAATTCCAAAATTTGAAAGTTGAAGAATTAGGGTTTCCTCGTAAAACCCTAAGTTGCAGTTGCAGTACCAGTTACAGTTGCAGTTGCAATACCAGTTACAATTGCAGTACCAGTTACAGTTACATTCATAGTACCAGTTACAATTACAGTTGCAACACCAGTTGCAGTGCTAGCACCAACTGCAATAAACATTTTTGTGAAGTGTTGGGACTGTTGTTTTATTGTCTTGGTGCACCTTACCCTAAAATGACACTGTCATAGGTATGTACTTACATATCTTTGAAATGCATTATTATTCTAAAGGGTACTTACAGGAGAAGGGATCTTTTGTGATAGATCCAGAAGGATCTCAGATCCAACACATTCAGAGCAATAATGCACCTAAGGTTTGATTATTTTGATATGCATCTATTTGTTATGATATTAAGAACATCTAAGTTGTATGTTGAAGTTATGACCATCATACTAACCCTTGGTCAAAATTAAAGTCAAGATATTAGATTGAGATTAGAGTTTATTCTCTAACTTAGACTTATGTCAAGATAGCATATTGTCTTAGTACAAAGGATAGGTTGAAGAAAGAACTTGTCATCATTGAAGGATACTTGAAAGAAAATAAACACACTCATTCTTGAGGACAAGACTCCAAGTTCCAGGTTTTATTGATTAAGTTGATAAGACTCAAATTTGCACATGATAAATTTGATAACTACTTCATTACAAGTAAAACATTATAGTTGAGATAGAAATATTTGAAAAGGTATTATACTTGGTAGCATGTGAGCATATTGAGATGAATGCCTATTGTAAACATTTACCAGAATATAACTAACATATCCTCTAGGAGAAACTTCTTGTTTTTCCTCGAGGTCACCATGGAGGAATGATTGATCACAACACTAGAAGAGTCTTGCTCTAAATTTCGTATTGTATTTCTTACTATTGATCCTTGTTTCAAGCAGGGCACAAGTAATAGATCTAAAGGAGCTACTGTGAAGATTTTTCTTGCTTTTGTTTATCATTATTATAAATATTATTATTCTTGTTTGTTGTTACTCCCTTGTTGATCTTATTTAGGGCACGTCATAGGTGAAAACCCTGAGGAAGCT
This sequence comes from Picea mariana, assembly GCA_032191745.1. Classification (NCBI taxonomy): domain Eukaryota; kingdom Viridiplantae; phylum Streptophyta; class Pinopsida; order Pinales; family Pinaceae; genus Picea; species Picea mariana. The sequence goes on along the minus strand of JASDQU010228593.1, from coordinate 2,378 downwards.
ATAGTGATGGTTGCAGGAGGCAACATATTAGATGAAACATGAAGCAGACTATCCAAGTTGTATATGTGATCATATACATTCATGTACCAAAGCAGATGAAGATGAAACTATTTTTGAGATACATAGTATCTCATATGGAGATTTATTGTAAGAAGCAAAAGGCTCCAAAGATGATCGAACGATAAGTAGACTTGATCAAAGAATAATGAATCCACCTTGACAGGAAGCAGAAATCGGTTGAAGTCTTACTCAACTTTTCATTTTAAGAATTGGTATTCAACACCAAGTATATCTAGTAGAGATGATGAAGTCCTTGTAGACTCAGAAGAAATCAAGAACAGAGTGATCCTGATCTCAAAGAGGATCAGATGGGAATATTTTGTTTTTTCAGTGATAGAGAAGGAAGCCAGTCAGAAGGATTAGGAAATGGATTTTTTTGCGAGACTAGAAGGGAAGTCATTGTTGAATTCCAATATTGATCTAACAGATCAAGCATGTTGTAGATAAAAGATGTACAAATCCTGATGTGTGTTTAGAGGATTCTCCCAGCAAGAGGGAGAAGACTATGACGAGACACTTACTCCATTAAATTGAAGAAATAGTTCCAATGTTCATTAAGACAACCAGAATGACCATGACATTATGAGATTCAGGGGGAGAAATTTCCATATTTGAGATGGAATTATCTCCAGTGCCAGTTCATGTAGTACATTAGTTGGGTCGTGAATACATGACTACAATAATAGATAGAGTTATCTCCATGAAATAAGAAGAGCTACCTTTAGTATCAGTTATTGAGCCACTCTCAGTTTAAGGTGAAGTTGTTTCTATGATGAAGTAGAGGAGTTACTCTAAGATTTCAGCAGTCACAGTGAGAATGGAGCAGCCATTCTTAGCTTCAGAGCAGTTGTAGAGTCCCAGTTCCAAAGGAACAATTGTAGAGAGAGTAGAGGACATACTCTCAGGCAGTGAGATGGACAGTGTTTTATAGAAATCACACAAAGCTAGTAAATGATTTGAGGAAATTAAGTTGCAATTGAGCAAGTGTACCAGATTCATACAAAGTGATATGAAATATTTGATTTGAAGTTGAAGAAATAAAGACTCATGTATGTAGGTTTAAGGAAGCTCTGTACGGGTTGAAGCAAGCTCCTAGAGCTTGGTATGGAAGAATTGACAGTTTCCTGACGAGCTTGGGATTTACCAAAATTAAAGTTGATTCTAACCCTTATTTCAAGGTTATGAATGATGAGTCAGTGATGTTTCTACTATATTTAGATGATTTATTCTTGACATATGAAGAAAATACCATCACATATTGTAAGAAGAAACTCGTTGCAGAATTTGAGATGAAAGACCTAGGCCTGATGCACTATTTCTTAGGTCTTTGGCAGAGCCCAGAGAAGATATTCCTTAACCAAGAGAAGTATGCAGTTGAAATACTGAAGAGGTTTGATATGTTGGAGTGTAAATCCATGAACACACCCATGGAAACAAAGTTGAAGCTCCTGGTCTGATCACTGAAAGATTGGTCTAGGTCAAGGAAGTGGAAGAGGTATAAGGTTGTTTGAGTATCATCTTGGAACAAGAACAATTTACAACATATATGTAATAATTTTCAGGTCCAAACATGTAATTAATACATCCTTCAGACACTATACAAGATAAGTTGCAAAGGTTGTTATAAACTTGCAGTAGTAAACAATGTTATGACAGTATTAAATTATTTATAAAAGAAGCAACAAATAGTGTTCAAAGATGCGACAATTGACCATGGAAATTTAGCATAAATCCACTAGAACATTTACCAATTGTTAGATGCAATTTTTGAATAGGTTAGACCACCGTTACAAGAGTGTATGCAATAAATTAGAGCGTTATCAGATGGTTGTAGCAAACTTTATTGACGAAAACAAGAAATTTAGTAAGTTTGTCAATGTTAGTGTTAGTGAATTTAGTGGGAAGCTTGAGAGAGTTGAAAGAAAGAGTTTGCTAATCAATTCACCATGAGAATGCTTTGAGACTAGTGCCTTTCAAGGGTTATGGAGTCTTATAACAACAAATGAAACTTAGGCTTGAAGATTGATTTAACTGCAACCAAAAGGTAGGATTCAAATAATAAGGTGAAAGCACAATTGGGCCTGTTATCCCCGATATTTAGGGATAACTAGGAGATCATGTCTCGAGGCCGACATGGTCCTAAACATGAAGTACGAGAGCAGGAGCGACTTGAGCATGGTCCTGGAGGACCCATCTTCTTCTTCTCAGCCAGATTTGTCCTGCCAGCAGTACCAGCCTCCATCACTACCGGTTTGGCCTTGCATCAGAAAAGGCTCTTGCTCCATGAGGTAATTGGTCCGAGGTATCATGGTATGTGT
>JASDQU010228592.1:0-17264 GCA_032191745.1 Picea mariana | reverse complement strand
TGCAAGGAGTTTAAGGCGCGAACATTCATAGGTACGAAGCTAAGGAGGGAGTAGAACCAAGGATATGGAGCCATTGGGATCGTCTGATCCACACGTGACATCTCATATCGGGTAATCGCGAGGTGAAGTCCCAAGTTTGTGCAACATATATTGCGATATCGCGAGGGGCGATATCCCGACCGGTTCAGAACTGTCGATTGTGTGGGACATGCGTCAGGAGATCCGGAGGAGTCGGGGATCGGAGAATCGGGGTTCTTGACGACAGAGAACACTTGCATGTTGGATTCGCGATCCGCGATATCCCGATGGTGACGTGGCAATGTGGGACCACAGGTGTTGGGGGAGTACAGGTGGCATCGTATCAGGGATCGGGAAAAGGTAAGTCCCGAGTCCGTCGACATCAGGACTCGCGATCCCGCGAGTTTCAAAATTTTGATAGAAGGATAGAAGGTGGAAAATTCAAGTCCACATGTGTCTTGAAAAATTGGCACATCGGGATTCGGAGATTGGAGTTTCAATTTGTTGACATCGCGAGTAGCGATTCTCCGATAGAGAGAACTTCGATAGAAAGGGGAGAAGTCAACGATTGACCCACACCAGGTTTCGGGGAATCATGAAGCAAGAAACATGCGACCATAGGATTCACGAAATCGCGAAGTCCGATTTCCTGATCGTGAAGGGAGGTCAAAAAGGAGTTGTTGTGGGTGACGAATTCCCGACAGGGAATTAGAGGAGCATTGACGCTCTTCGGGCCAAGGTTAGAGAAGATCCTGGTGGAAGCGGACGGGTGCCAGGGGTGACGTCTGCACCAAGTGGTATCAGAGCAGGAATATCTTTGTTTTCTGTAGCAGAGAAGGAGAAAAGGATTCATCATGCCACCCAGAAGAGAAAGGCAGTCACCTGGTCCAGAGGACAGGGATGCGCGAAGAAGAGGTAGGCCGGCAGGGAATCCGGAAATGGAGCGACAAATGAGAGATCTCTGAGCAAGACTCGAGGAGATGGAAATAGCTCAAAGACGCGGAGTTGGTGCAGGGGATCTTAGTGATTCCAAAGTTGAAGAAGAAGCTGGACATGAAGAAGAGGTCACAGCAGAAGATGCATCAACCGAACGGTTGATTAAGGCTATTTCCAGAATGAGTTCCAAGACGAAGATGGATATTCCAGCTTATGAAGGAAGTCTGGATGCAGTAGAGCTGTTAGACTGGATCAGGGCTCTTGATACCTACTTTGATTATGAAGACATCGAAGAGGATAAAAAGGTAAGGCATGCTGTCATGAAGCTGAAGGGACATGTAGCATTGTGGTGGGATGAGCTACAGGCAGATAGATGTTCCAAAGGTAAACAAAAAATTAAAAGTTGGGATCGAATGATTGCTAAGATGAAAGAAAAATTCATCCCAAAGGATTATCAGATCACACTGTTCAAGCGAATGCAGAACCTGAGGCAGAAGTTGATGACGGTGAATGAGTACACCGAAGAATTCTACAAGCTCAATATCCGAGCAGGTCATCGGGAGAGCAATGTTGAAAAGGTAGCCAGATATCTGAATGGTCTGAGATATGACATTCAGGATGAATTAAGCATGGTAACTATCAGAACTATTGAGGATGCTTACCAAATGGATCTGAAAGCCGAGGAGAAGCTGAGCTGTAAGCAAGGTCAGCGAGGGCGAGGCAGAAGTCAGCCCAGAGGCAAGGAAATTACCCAGGAGGAGTTCCAGAAACCCAAGGAGGAATGGAAGAATCCTTAGGGTAAGGTAGAGAGAGGTGGAACCTCACAGCGAGGACAACCACATGTTGAACAGAGGGCACAGCATACCGAGCAGGGAAGCAGTTATGCTGATGCAAACATTCTTCCTTGTATTAGAGGTCGAGGTAGAGGAAGAGGCAGAGTAATCACATGTTTCATGTGTGGGAAGAATGGGCACAATTCATTCGAGTGTCCAGAGAAAAAGAAGGACACTGGAGAAGCTCACATCACTGAGGCGTAGAGGCGTGATGCTGAGAATGAAGATGCTGAAAATGGAAGATCACTTGGAATGCATAAAGTCCTTTTGACACCTGAGAAGGAGGTAGAAAGACCAGTTCAGAGGACCAGACTATTCAGGACAGCTTGCAAGGCCAAGGACAGAAAGTGCAAGGTCATTGTGGACAGTGGAAGCACCGACAATCTCATTTCGACTGAGATGGTGGAGAAACTAGAGCTGGAAACAACTGATCACCCGAGTCCATATAAAGTTTCATGGCTACAGAAGGGACATCAGGTGAGTGTCGCTAAACAGTGTTTAGTCGAATTTAAGATAGGTGGGTATAATGACAAGATTTTATGTGATGTTATTCCCATGGATGTATGTCATTTATTGCTGGGTAGACCATGGCAATATGACAGAAAAGTGATTCATGATGGGCAAATGAACACCTATACCCTGGAGAAGGATGGGAGGTCACATATGTTGCTTCCGATAAAGGATAAGGAGGTGAAACCGGAAGTAAGCAACATAATACTTCTCATGAGTGGGAAGGAGCTTCTCACAGAGATGGAGAAGAAGGAAGATCCACAATTCTTTGTGGTCAGGAAGTCGAGGATTGTTCTGACTAGCACAAGAGTGGACGATTTACCAGATGAGATTCAAGAACTGCTGGGAGAGTTTGCTGACATCATCGTGGACGAATTACCTCATTCGTTGCCACCGATGAGGAGTGTGAGCCATCACACAGACCTCATACCAGGAGCTAGTTTACCAAACAAAGATGCATACAGGTTAACACCACAAGAAAATGAGGAGGTCAAGAGGCAGGTTCAGGAGTTGATGGACAAAGGATTGGTCAGAGAAAGCTTGAGTCCATGTGCTGTTCCAACAGTGCTCAGTCCGAAGAAATATGGAGGCTGGAGGATGTGTACCGACTCAAGGGCGATCAACAAAATTACCATCAGGTATAGATTTCCACTGCCGAGAATGGATGATCTGATGGATTGCCTGAGTGGGGCAAATTACTTTTCGAAGATTGATCTGAAGAGAGGGTATCATCAGATTCGCATGAGAGAAGGTGATGAATGGAAGACAACATTCAAGACAAACGAAGGTTTGTACGAATGGCTGGTCATGCTGTTTGGTTTGACAAACGCGCTGAGCACATTCATGAGGCTGATGAATGAAGTCCTGAAGGAGTTCATCGGGAAGTTCGTAGTTGTATATCTAGATGATATACTGATCTTCAGTAAGACCAAGGCTGAACATTTGAAACATTTGGCCATTGTGATGAGAAAGCTGCAGTAGGAGAAGCTATTGATTAATATGAATAAATCTTCATTTATGCAGACAGAGCTCATTTATTTGGGTTTTGTTATTTCAGCGAATGAGTTGAAAATGGATCCTGAAAAGGTGGAAGTGATCAAGAATTGGCCATCACCAAGAAATGTTTTCGAGGTGAGGAGTTTCCATGGTTTGGCTAGTTTCTACAGGAAATTCATTAGGAATTTTAGTGGAATTAGCACAACAATGATGGACACCGTGAAGAAGCGGCATAAGACTTTTCACTGGACAGCAGAGGCTGAGAAAAGCTTCAACCTGTTGAAGCGGAAGATCACAGAGCAACCAGTGTTGGTGTTTCCAGATTTCATGAAGACATTTCAAGTGAAATGTGATGCAAGTGGATATGCCATAGGAGCGGTCTTGAGCCAGGAGGACAGACCAATTGCATATTTCAGTGAGAAGCTGGATGAAGCAAAGCTGAAATACTCCACGTATGATAAAGAATTTTATGCTATCATACAGGCGTTGAAGAAGTGGAGGCATTATTTGATCCCAAAGGAATTTGTTTTGTATAGTGATAATCATGCATTGCAGTTTGTGAGTCAACAAGAGAAGTTGAATCAGAAACACGCAAAATGGGTAGAGTATATGCAGAATTTCATGTTTGTAATTAAACACATTTCAGGGACTGCTAACAAAGTGGCTGATGCTTTGAGCAGGAAATGTTTGTTGCTGCAGGAGTTCAGATTCAAGACATTGGGTTTTGAAAACCTGAGGGACATGTATGCAGGAGACGGAGATTTTGCAGAGGCATACGAAGCAGCTGAGAATCCAGTTCTCAGAGACAGAAGCTTGTGGATGGATTACATGATCCAGAATGGATTGCTGTTCAGAGGCAATCAACTGTGTATTCTGAATTGCTCCATGAGGGAGAATCTGCTAAAAGAAAAACACAATGGTGGTTTATCAGGGCATTTTGGCCACGACAAGACATTTACAAAGCTGAATGAATTGTATTTTTGGCTAGGCATGCGAGCAGATGTCAAAAGGTTTGTTGACAGGTGTAGAATTTGTCAGCATTCCAAAGGCCGGAAGCAGAATGCGGGATTCTATCAACCATTACCCATACCAAGGAGGCCATGGGAGGCAATTAGCATGGGTTTTGTATTTTGACTGTCAAGAACACAGAGAGGGGTTGATTCCATCTTTGTGGTGGTAGACAGGTTTTCGAAGATGGCACATTTTATTCCATGTCAGAAGACCAGCGATGCGACCCACATCGCCAATCTCTTTTTCAAAGAAATTGTTAGACTTCATGGATTGCCAAGAAGCATAGTATCGGACAGGGATACCAAATTCATCGGGCATTTTTGGAGGACCTTATGGAAGAAGCTAGGGACTAACTTGGCGTTTAGTTCAGCTTACCATCCGTAGACAGACGGACAGACCGAGGTGGTCAACAGAAGTCTGGGAGACTTGTTGAGAAGCCTGGTGACAGAGCACCACATCAGCTGGGATAACATATTGCCACAGGCAGAATTTGCGTACAACGATTCGGTGAATCGGAGTACAGGTAAAAGTACATTTTAGATTGTGTATGGGACACAACTGAGAGGAGTTTCTGAACTCAGGGAGTCATAACAGACTGCGACTAGCAGCGCTAGTGCAGAAGAGTTCATTGAGGCAATGCAGGAACTTCACAGTAAGGTGAAGCAGCGACTGATAGAATCAAATCAGGAATATAAGCACAGAGCAGATCAGCATCAGAGACAACTTCAGTTCAAAGTTGGCGATCTTGTTCTGGCACATTTGAGGAAAGAAAGGTTCCCAAGGGGAACATATAATAAGCTCAAGATGAAGAAAATTGGACCATGCAAAGTCCTGAAGAAATTGGGAGAAAACGCATATGAAATTGAGTTGCCAGATGGCATCGGGATATCTCCGATATTCAATGTTTCGGATTTATACCCATACAAGGCAGGAGAAGCAGAGACTGGAACTGAGGGGCCAGTGATCCAGTGGATGAAGCAATTGCCAGTAGCAGAAAAGCCACAGATGGAGTGCATACTGGACAAAAGAGTGGGTAGAAAGACCAGGCGCAAGCAGTCTTTTGAGTATCTGGTCAAGTGGAAGAATCACCCAGTGGAGGATGCCAGTTGGGAAAGCGAAGCAGTGATACACAAGTATGGACAGACCATGCAGGAGCTCATGGACAGGAGCCATGAAATTTTTCAAGCCAGGGAGTATGATGCAGGAGCATCGCCCACATCAAGTGAGCCAGCACGAAAGAAGAAGACAGTTGGATAAGCCAGCGCACATTTTGGAAATACTTTGGGAATGTTGCGTAATCTTAAATGAATCATTTAAGAGACGACGCACTTGTATTGTAATGGACCTTGAGCCTTTAATCTCTCATCCTTAGTAGATAGGAAGGAATTTAATAGATTTAATGCTAGTAGATAGATGTTTAATTATAGATTTGATAGTTTAGAATCCGAGAGGGAAAACGGATATAGACACCCTCCTTTGTACATTGTATTATGATTGAAGCATTCAGAAGAGAAGAGAAGAAGCAGAGGATTGTATGACGAACACCCATGTACATAATTGAATTAATAGAAAGGAGATTTGATTCAATCACATGGTCTGTGTTGTTTCTTCTGTGTATTATTGATGTGCTTATGAATGTTTGCTTCTTGTTATACATTTTCTTTTATATGCTGTGTATGTGATTTCATGGTTGAATTGAAGTCTGTGAGAACAAGGGGTTAGTTTCAATTGTTTCTCTATTCCGAGCCAAGAGATTCCTGCAAGGTGTGCAGTGGAATTTGTCCGCAAGGAGTGCGTGACTGCAGGGTTTAGATAGAGGTGACTTTGTTCTAAGTTCTCCAAAGTGTAGGTTTGGTACCAGAGCCGTGCAAGGCATACACAGGCTGGATGAAGACTTAGAGTTGCGATTCTGAGCAAAGGGAATCGAAGACTACCGCTGCAGGAGTGTTCGAGTTCAAAGGTTTCGACACATAACGTTGTGGGGGGGATTTGCCGCAAGGAATGCGTGCAAGAATTTCCTGGAGGGACTTGAAATTTTAGAACAAGCTCAGGAGGAATAGGCCTACAAGTTCACTGAAGGATAAGTCTAGGCATTGCTGAGGAAGCCTGAGAGAAACACCTCAGGTTGGCGAGTGGGCGAATAAGTATTCACGGAGGAAGTGTTTGATCCACCTCGCAGGAAATATCAAAGGAAGGACAGACGGTTGAATTTCTCGGAGAGATTCCACGAAAATCTGAGAACCGTTAGATCTTGCAAAGCTGCAAGGAGTTTAAGGCACGAACATTCATAGGTTCAAAGCTAAGGAGGGAGTAGAACCGAGGATCTGGAGTCATCGGGATCGCCTGATCCACATGTGACATCGCATATTGGGTAATCGCGAGGTGAAGTCCCAAGTTTGTGCAGCATATATTGTGATATTGCGAGGGGTGATATCCTGACCGGTTCAGAACCGTCGATTGTGTGGGACACGCGTCAGGATATCCAGAGGAGTTGGGGATCGGAGAATCAGGGTTCTTGACGACAGAGAACACTTGCATGTTGGATTCGCGATCCGCGATATCCCTACGGTGACGTGGTAGTGTGGGACCATAGGTGCTGGGGGAGTATAGGTGGCATCGTATCGGGGATCGGGAAAAGGTAAGTCCTGAGTCCGTCGACATCAGGACTCGCGATCCCGTGAGTTTCGAAATTCCAATAGAAGGATAGAAGGTGGAAAATTCAAGTCCACACGTGTCTCGGAAAATTGGCACATCGGGATTCGGAGATTGGAGTTTCAATTTGTTGACATCGCGAGTAGCGATTCTCCGAGAGAGAGAACTCCGATAGAAAGGGGAGAAGTCAACGATTGACCCACATTGGGTTTCGGGGAATCGTGAAGCAAGAAACATGCGACCATAGGATTTGCGAAATCGCGAAGTCCAATTTCCCGATCGTGAAGGGAGGTCAGAAAGGAGTTGCTGTGGGTGAAGAATTCTCGACAGGGAATTAGAGGAGCATTGACGCTCTTCGGGCCGAGGTCAGATAAGATCCTGGTGGAAGCGGACGGGTGCTAGGGGTGACGTATGTACCACTAGCCCATTGGGTAGTGGTGCGTCGGGGGTCAGATCGATGGGGTGCTTGACCTGGCAGTGAAAAGGTACCCCAGTAGGTGAGGAGAAGATATCTGAGTATTCTTCCACGACCTTATCTAATTGCTTCTTCTGTGTGGAGAGGTCGGTCGCAGAGACCCTGGATGTGGTTGTGATCTTTCACTTATTCTGAGAGCGAATCACAAAGAAGACAAACTTCCTCATCTGAGAGATGACCTTCCTGTATTTCTTAGCAGAGATCAAGGAAATAACACTAGGTGGGACTGCCTCGGGTATCCTGTACAATTTCCTATTCAAAGTAATAATAACACTACGAGGCCTAGAATCATATACAATATGATGATTTCCATAAATAAGGTTGGCCCAAAAGAACATTGAAAACTTCGAGAGGAGAAACATCACACAATACCTTGTCTTTGAAGGGCTTGATGTCGTACGACAGTCGACACTATTGTCTGATGCAGAGATCACTTCCTTGGTGGAGCCATCCGATGCTGTAGGGTTGTGGGTGCAGTGTTGTCGGTAGGGCCAACCACTTGACAACCTCTACTGAGATGAGGTTCTTATGGCTACTTCTATCAACGATGAAGTGAATCGGGGTGCCTTTTACCCACATTTGTGAATGGAAGAGGCGTTCTCCTTCTTTGGCTCGTCTGGTTCACTAGGCTGGAGCTTGGTGGTAGAAACAGTGGCACTGGGTTCCACATCAATGATCCATCTTCCCCTTTCTGGTTCTGGCTCAGAGTCAGAACCTGCATATGATTTAGAGGCTTTCACTTTAGCCACTAGCGACTGCTTTGAGAGGAAGTCAATAGTGTTATGCCAAGGGCTCTTATGGAAGTCACACCACTTCTCGGTATCTTTCTTTGTCTTTCTGGTGTCCTCCTTTGATTTTGGCTCAGACCAGTTGTCCTAATACTGTCCATGTTTTCTTTGTCCTTTGTTCTGTGGGTTGTGGCCACCCTTTCCTGGATTTTGTTGTGAGGAGTTCCCAGGCCCAAATTGCCGCATATTTTGTTTGAGCTTCTGCTCGATTTTGATGACATATTGGTAGGTTGCGCCCAAGGATGAGATGTACAGAAATTCCATTTCAGTCTAGATGTATCTATGCAGATCACCACGATACTTGAGCACCAGATGTCACTCTGAATATTTGATACCCAGCTTGGTGCGCAAGGTATGAAAGATATTTTTGAAATCTGGCATTGCTTGGTCTCTTTCTTTCCGCAGTGTGGTCCATTTGGTATACAAGTCATCATAAATTTTGACATGGTAGTATTGTTCCTTAATAGAATCCCTGAAGGATTCCCAGGTGGTCATGATTGTAAATAATGAGGGTTCCTCTATTTCCTTTTTCTCACAGAATTTTTCCTACCAATCTTTGACATAGGGAACGACTTTGAGGAGCACTAACATAATCTTTTCTCTATTCAAAAATTAATGGACAAAAAAATACGCTTCTAGTATATTCAACCACTTGTCTACAACATCTGCATCTATATGACCTTCAAATATAGGAATATTGAAGTTTATTTTTACCTTGAAGGGGGCAGCACCTCCGCTCAAAGAAGACGTGTCGCCTGTTGGTAGCCACCGAAGGATTTGCGCAAAACTATCCATCATCTCGTTCCTTTGTTACGTGAGGGCTTCCTTGATCAACAGTTTCAAAGGATCTCCTATCCTATCATATTTATTTTCTCCTACCATGAGAGGTTGCTTTGACATGTGAGAGATTTTGTCCTCAAGAGAAACAAGCTCGAGACCCAACTCTTTGTACTCTGACCTCGTTGGGGACATGCATTAAAACAACAAGGAGCAGACCGCTCCGATACCAATGATCTGGATTTTATGAGCAGAATGAAATGGCTACATATTATTAATAGGTTCTTAACAAAAAATAATAGATATACATTAAAACTGGTTTTCTATTCAATAAGGAAATAAGTTGAAACTGTAAAATGCAGCGAAAACAAGCTTGCTGGAATGGTGGCAGCTTATCTTTGAGAAGAGATGTGACGACTGTGCTCATTTGCAAGAAGATAATTACAATGAGGCACTGAAGGAATTTTTACAATAAATAGAAATGACAAAAAACCTAGACATCCAAAAACCTAACCCTAGGAGATGAAGCGCCAAAAGTCATGTGGGCCTCATCTGGGTAAGTTAGTACATCAACTTCCCGGGGTCGTAACTTTTGCATACGATCTCCATTTTTGGTGTATGATAGCTCATTGGAAAGGTATCATCGAGGACATTAATTTTGGGGGCTCAATAATGATTTTATATATCATTGAGAAGCTCGATCCCGAAAAAATTTCATTTAGGCCCTTAAAATGGCCCTGAAAGTTAAAACTGCTAAAAATAGTAAATTACCAAAATTGCCAGAAAAATGTTTTGAGCTAGTTGGAAAAGGTGGGTGGCCACCGATATCCACCTGGATCAGGTGGTTCAAAATCCATACCGTGGTTTGTCCAGGAAGACACGTGGAGGCTCGAGGCAAATTGTGGGCCCAAAAGTAGTTTGACCTCAAACTGCTTGTGGCCATGCCCACAATCGCATGGTCATCGTCCAAGGTCACATCGGAGGAGGGGTCGAGAGAAAAGGTGCTAATGTCCAATACTCTGATATTTTCACATACCATGAAAGGGAAGGTCGTGGGTGTCGTGAATCCTGCTTAGGGAGCCAAGAGGACCTGTGGTTAACACAAAATGAGACCAGTGTAGTTTCAGAGAGTCACTCGACTCTAGAATCGAAGATCCTAACCGGGAGGTTGCATATCCCTTAGGAGAGAAGGGGTTCTGCACAAACTGGTATCAAAGTTGAAGTTTTTCTTGCAAACAACAGGAAAAGGAGAGGGGACAAAAGAACTCAAAGTTGTACTCTATGTGTGACAGACAGTCAACACAATGCCACCAAGAAGATGAGTGGAACCACCTTTATCCAATCGGGCTGTAGAAAGGGAGATGCGAGAACTTCATGCAATATTAGAGGCGTTGGAAGCAGGGCAGAGACGAGCACATGATGCAAGAGACATTAGCGATGCAGAGAGCGAAGAATTAGAAGTCGAAGAATCTGCAGGAGAGGATGTTGTCGAAGAACGCTTGCTAAGAGTAGTTTCCATATTGGGAGGCAAAGTCAAGATAGAGGTCCCAATGTATGAGGGAAATTTAGACGCTGAAGAGCTACTGGATTGGGTGAGATCCATGGACCAAAATTTCGACTATCAAGAGGCCAATGAAGAGAAAAAGGTGAAATAGGATGTCACTAGGCTAAAGGGACATGCAACTTTGTGGTGGGATGAACTGCAGGCTAAGATAAAGAATTGGGAAAGAATGGTAGCCAAGATGAAGGCTAAGTTCATGCCCAAATATTATCAAATCAATCTATTCAGGAAGATGCAAAACCTGAGACAGAAGGGGATGACAGTTAAGGAGTACACAGAGGAGTTCTATAGGCTGAACATCAGAATTGGACAAAGGGATAATGATGAAGAAAATGTTGCCAGATATATAAATGGTCTGAGATATAAGATCCAGGACAAGCTCAGCATGATGTCGATAAGGACAGTGGAGGATTCTTATCAGTTTGTGTTGAAGGAAGAGGATAAGTTGGCCAGAAAACAAAGACAACGAGGAAGAGGTAAAATCCCAGCCCCAAAATAAATCAAGGGAGTTAACCATGACAAGGCACATAAGTCTAAGGATGAGACTGAGAAACCACATAGTCACTCGGAAAGAGGAGGAAGTTCCTGAGGAAGATAGGGTGGTGGAAGAAGTTCTTCTAGAGGAAGAGGAAGAAGAGGAGAAAGAGAAGTAAGATTCTATGTCTATGGAAAGGAAGGGCACATGTCTTGGGAGTGTCCCAAGAAAAATAAAGGAGGAGGTGAAGCTCACATTTCAGAAGCATAGAGAGGGAATATTGAAGCAGAATGAGCAGAGGATGGAAGATCCCTGATGCTAAGGAAGGTTCTCTTACAACCAGAGGAAAAAGTTGAAAAGCCAGTGTAGAGGAACAATATCTTTAGAACAACTTGCAAGACTAAATGCATAGTATGCAAGGTGATAATCGACAGTGAGAGAAATGATAAATTAGTATCCACAGAGATGGTGGAGAAATTGGAGCTGGAGACAGCTGCACGTTCGAAGCCATACAAAGTCTCATGGTTGCAGAAAGGACACCAGGTAATGGTTACTAAACAATGCTTGGTTGAATTTAAGATAGGAGGGTATAGAGATGAAATTCTATGTGATGTAAATCCCATGTTTTTATGCCATATTTTGTTGGGAAGACCATGGCAGTTTGACAGGAATGTCATTCATGATGAGAGGAAGAATACATACACTTTGGAGAAGAATGGTAGAACACACATGTTACTACCAATAGAGGAGAAGAAAGTAAAAGAGGAATCCAACACAAGCATACTTCTCATGAGTGGGAAGGAACTCTTGAAAGAAGTCAAGAAATAATAGGAGATACAGTTCACTATGGTGAGGAAACCTAGAGTTATCCTTACAAGTACTTGGATGAATGATTTTCCTGAATAAATTCAGGAATTATTGAATAATTTTGCTGACATAGTGGTGGACGAGCTGCCTAACTCATTACCACCCATCAGAAGTATCAACCACCATATTGACTTGATACCAGGAGCAAGTCTGCCAAACAAAGAAACATACAGATTGACACCTCGAGAGAATGAGGAACTGAAGAACCGAGTCTAGGAATTGTTAGACAAGGGTTTGGTCAGAGAGAGCTTGAGTCCATGCGTAGTAACAACTGTGTTGAGTCCAAAGAAGGATGGAGGAGGGAGAATGTGTACAGGCTCAAGGGCCATTAAAAATATTACCATCAGGTACATATTTCCTTTGCCAAGAATGGATGATTTAATGAATTGTTTAAGTGGAGCAAATTTCTTTTCTAAATTTTTTTTGGAAAGTGGGTATCACCAGATTAGAATGAGAGAAGGTGATGAGTGGAAGACAACCTTTAAGACAAATGAAGGTTTGTATGAGTGGCTTGTTATGCCATTTGGCTTAACAAATTCCCCAAGTACTTTTATGAGGCTGATGAACTAAATACTGAAGGTTTTCATTGGCAAGTTTGTAGTTGTATATCTGGATGATATACTGATCTTTAGCAGGACTAAAGAGGAGCATTTGAGACATATGTCACTAGTGATGAGGAGACTACAACAGGAGAAGCTATTGATAAATCTCAAGAAGTCCTCTTTTATGAAGACAAAACTCATTTACTTTGGTTTTGTGATCTCTTCAAATGAACTGAAGATGGATCCAGAGAAGGTGAAAGCAGTCAAAGAATGGCCATCACCAAAGAGTATGTTTGAGGTGAGGAGCTTCCATGGATTATCAATCTTCTATAGGAAGTTCATCATAGAATTCAGTGGAATTTGTGCACTAATGGTGGATACAGTGAAGAAGAAGCACAAGTCTTTTAAATGGACAGAGGAGGCCCATAGGAGCTTCAATATACTGAAGGAGAAAATAATAGAACGACCAAATATGGTCTTGCCAAATTTTGAAAAGACATTTTAGTTGAGATGTGATGCAAGTGGAGTTGCAATAGGAGCATTTTTGAGTCAGGATAATAGACCTATTGCCTATTTCAGTGAGAAGATAAATGAGACAAAGATAAAATACTCCACGTATGATAAGGATTTTATTGCCATAACTCAATCCTTAAATAAATGGAGACATTACTTTGTCCCACATCAATTTGTCTTGTATAGCGATAACCATGATTTACAATTCATAACCAGACAGGAAAAATTGAATCAGAGGCATGCAAAATGGGTTGAGTTTATGTAGAATTTTACTTTTGTCATAAAACATGTTGTTGGAAATGCTAACAAATTTGTTGATGCATTAAGCAGGAGATGTTTGATTCTACGAGAATTTCAGGTGAAGACCTTAGGGTTTGAACACCTTAAGGACATGTATTGTGATGATATAGATTTAAAGGAAGCATATGAAGCATGTGCAAATCCTATGCTGAGAGACAAAAGCCAGTGGATAGAGTATATGATTCAAGAGGGATTGTTGTTCAAGGGAAATCATTTGTGCATACCAAAATGCTCAATGAGGGATAACCTTTTGAAGGAAAAACATAGTGGAGGATTGGCTGGACATTTCAGCCATGATAAAACATTTTCACAGTTGAGAAGTTCATACTATTGGCTAGGTATGAGAAAAAAAGTGATAAAGTTTGTGAATAGATGTAGAATCTGGCAACATGCAAAAGGAAAAAGACAGAACACTGGATTGTATCAACCATTTCCAATACCAAAGAGGCCTTGGGATGCAATAAGCATGGGTTTTGTGTTGGGACTGCCAAGAACACAAAGAGGATTTGATTCCATATTTTTGGTGGTGGATAGATTTTCAAAGATGGCACACTTTATCCCATGCCAGAAGACCAGTGATGCAACACATGTTACAAATATGTTTTTCAAGGAAGTTGTGAGACTTCATGGCCTACCCAGAAGCATTGTCTCGGACAAGGACACAAAATTTGTTGGTCATTTTTGGAGAAAACTGTGGAAGAAATTGGGGACAAATTTGTCCTTCATCTCAACTTATCACCCTCAGAATGATGGGCAGACTGAGGTTGTAAACAAAAGTTTGGAAAATTTATTGAGGAGTCTGGTCACTGAGCATCATAATCAGTGGGATCAGATTCTGCCACAAGAAGAATTTGCATACAATGACTCACCAAACAAGAGAACTGGAAAGATCCCAATCCATATATTGTATGAAATGCAACCTAGGGGAGTATCTAAGTTTAGAGACTTGGAACAGAGTGAGATCAGGAGCACTGGGGCAGAAGATTTTGTTGTAGAAATGCAAACGCTCCATAGCTAGATCAGAGGACAGTTGCAGAGTTCCAACCAAGAATACAAGCACAGAGATGCTCAACATTGCAGAGAACTTCAATTTGAAGTAGGATATTAGGTTCTGACACATATCAGGAAAGAAAGGTTCCCTAGGGGAACATATAACAAGTTAAATATGAAGAAGATAGGAACATGTAAGATCTTGAGGAAGTTTGATGCAAAGGCCTATGAGATTGAGCTGCGAGATGATGTGGGCATATCACCCATATTAAATGTTTTAGTTCTGTATCCTTACAGGAAAGATGACACAGGGGGGTCAGAAGGTCAAGAGAAGATTTAGTGGGAGAAGGAAATTCCTATAGCAGAAAAACCATAGATGGAGAAGATTGTTGATCAGAGGATTGACAAGAAGACCAGAAGGAAGACCTATTTTGAAAATCTAGTCAAGTCGAAGGGACACCCAATATAATATGCTAGTTGGGAAAATGAAGCTGCTATCCAGAAGCATGGAAAGTCGGTGCAGGAGCTCATGGACAGGAGTCTGTGAATTTTTTTCAAGGGGAGTATGATGCAGGAGAATCGTTGGAAATCACGTGGAGCAGGACCACTCAGCGCATGGGAATATTTTCAAAATCTCAACGTTGACAGTCTTGACAAATATTTTGAAGCACGTCTGAACTCAATGATTTTGAGGCACATCTGAGCCGCCAGGAAAATCTTTGAAGCACGCTTGAATGATCGCGAGCGAAGTGGAGTTTCCACTCCTGCTCTGGAATGCGACTGATCTAAGATAATCGTCAGGTTAGGTTTTGGAGTAGACAAGTAGTCGAGGGTAACCCTAAGAAACCTATGAGATAAATAGAGGTTATGTATGCTCAAATGAGGCTAGCTGCAAGTTAGTAGGAGATTTATGAATTTTAGTTGTTGTTTTGATTTCATTTGTAGCCATATTTCACTTTTGAATATAACAAAGGAAGATTGACTCAATGCATGGGGTGGACATTGTTTGCAATTCTCTATTATTGTGCTTCCATGAATGAGGGAATGAATTTTTTTTATGAGTAGATGGAACTATGAATGTTAGGATAAGTTTCAATTGTTTCTCTTCTATCGAGTGGTGCAAGGTGTGCACACAGAACACAAGGAGTATGTTGACGGGATCCATATCAGTTCTGAAGCTCATAACAGATAGCACAAAACTTTCCCTTTGCAAGGAGTGCAAAGCGATTGTTGCAAGGTTTGCACAGTCGTCCATAGGAACTTGAACCTGCGTAAGAATCTATTGCAAACTGTGCGTAGAGAAAAAGGGGAACACCAGGAGGGCGAGAGGAATTTCTCTTCGAGAAAACCTTCGGATCTGAGTTATCAAAATCCCTGAAACGTAAGGAGTACATGGGAAGTCGAATTCTTCACAAGACCAAGCTCAAGAGGAATAACACTTTTCATAAGTGCTAACGAGATCCAAGAGTCAGACTCGTCGGAGGAGCAAAGGTTCAAAAACTTTGAACACTTAGAAAATCTTCTAAGTCAGAGAAATCATAAGCTCAGGAGGAGGAGTGACATTGGCCATTGGATCACAACACAAGGATCAACAACCATCCGATTCAATACAAGGTACTTGAGCTTTAACGCTTCATACACACAGGAGAGAGAACCCAACAAGATTTGAGACTTGAACTTCCCAAAGTTTGGAGTTTCGGATTCCTGAAGTGAAATCTCAGTCGTTGGATTGATCGAGCAAATTTGAACCATTAGATATCGTGAGCTTAGGAGGAAGCAAGTTTGAAACTTGAAATTCCTGAAGCACGAAGAGTTGAAGAGCCGGAGCAAAGTTAGACTGTTAGATCCAGAGGGGTACGTGTTGGCAGGTCGTGATATCTAGAGGAAGGCCAAGGCAAGGCTTTGAAACACCCGAAGCCCGAAGAGTCGAAGAACTGAGAGTCATCGATCTGTCAGTGGACACTTCTCAGTAGATCGCGAGCTCTGAGAAATTTGTCGTGGGATTTCAGTTTGAGAACTAAGATCTCTGAACCTCGAAGGCTCGAAGACCCAAAGTGAATCTGAGCCATCATATTTGGAGGAGATGTGGCGAAGATTTGAGAACTCGAGGTAAAGTCCCGAACCGATCCATAGCCATCAAATTTAGGGGAGATGTGGCATGAATCCATGCACTCTAGGTAAAGACCCAAAGTAAACCTCAACCATTGATCCAAGGTAGACACGCGTCAGTGGATTGTAGCCTATGGACAAATTCATTGGGGAAGGGGTGAAGTTTGAGATTTGAAATATCCGAAGTCCGAACCCAGGAGCAGATCTCGACCGTTGATCGAGAGGAGGGTCTCATGACCATTGATCTGGGTTGAAAGGTCAAACACACAAGGCAGAAACTGGATCGTTGATTATGAGGACATGTGTCTATGGATCACCCGCTCTGGGATATTGGAGTACAGAAGGAGGTGAGGTTTGAGATTTCANTCCGCTCCAGAAGATTGCTCTGCAAAGGAAACCAAGGTTTGAGATTCAAAAATTCCGAAGTCTAGAATTCCAAATCGATCACAGTCATCGATCAGAGAGAGGGATATCCATACCGTTGATTCCAAGGAAGAGATCTCGGTTGTCCATTTGAGAGCACTATCAATATCGTGAGATTGAAGGTCGTCTCATATTTCGGGGATAGGAGTTGCGTGAACTTTAAAAAGTCAAGGGCGGGCCACAATCCATACCGTGGTTTGGCCAGTAAGATATGTGGAGGCTTGAGGAGAATTGCGGGCCCAAAAGTAGTTTGACCTCAAACTGCTTGTGGCCGCGCCCACAATCTCGTGGTCATTGCCTAAGATCACATCAAAGGAGGGGCCGAGAGAAAAGGCACTAACGCCCAATTCTTTGAGATTTTCACAGAGCACTAAAGGGAAGATCGCGGGTGTCGTGAAGCTTGTGCAAGGAGCCGATAGGACTTCTGGTTAACACAGAACGAGACCAGTGAAGCTTCAAAGAGTCACCCAACTCCAGAATCAAATATC
>JASDQU010228591.1:3720-17231 GCA_032191745.1 Picea mariana | reverse complement strand
ACTCATGACATCACCATGGGTGGAGTTGTCACAAAAGAGCAGGAAATCAATTGTGCCCAATACCTAGACCTCGTTTACTCACAAAATGGTACTCTTTATGACTTACTCTCTGACACACCTCATCCTTCCACTTCTTCTACTTCAAACACTCCTGCTGCTTCTCATGCAGCTGACGGTGTGATTGGCACTTTCCATGCCCATCCTCATTCCATCCAAATCTATAGCAACAACCCCAAATCCATTTCTTCTAATGTTCAAAATGCTCTGTCTCCTACCCCTCCCACTAGCAAGACTTCTGAGGTAAATTTTGTTCAATCTACCCCCACCAGCAAAAATAAATCCAAAAAAGGAAAGGGTAAGAACAAGGAGGATAAAAATAATCCACAAACTGAGAAAACCAAAACACCACCTGTTGACGATAGTGATAAGCGCAAACCCTGATACCCTTGTATTATCTGTGGTGATGATCACTACACTAAGGATTGTCCACGACGAGCTGAGGTTACTAAGTTCCTTCAAGGGACCACGAAACCCCCCACTCTAGCTGTATTATCACAACCCTTCCCTTCTCAACAACAGGCCCAATTGGTCATTCATGACCAACCTTCCCCTTCCAATACATCCTATGTCTTAATGTGTACAGGTGATTCAAAGAAGAATGAAATCACACTTACCACTCAAGCCAAAGATTATTCTTCCTCCAGAGAGAAGGTTGATGTAATACCTCCTTCAGTGGTCCAACCATCTCCCATGAACCCACCTACCAACGGTCCTCTTCATCGTGAATGACCGAGTCTAGATACAGTCCTTCGCCCTCCTCCAAAGGGTGTCATTTGAAAATCGGCTTTCAATCCTCATGCACGTGTTGCCTAGAACTACAGTATTGTTGAATATTTGGCCCAAGCACCATCCGCGATGTCAGCCCTCGAAGTCCTTCAGAGTTGTCCTATACAACAGAAGGAACTGTTGAAATCTATTGGTGGAATCGACCCTACGGATACGAAATTAATAATTTTTGACTTGGAATATCACATTCCAAGGTTACCCCCTCAACTCGCATTCCAAATACAAGTTATTGTCTTCGAAAAAAATTTTTGTAGAACAGTTACTGATGAGGGTGCCTCGATGTGTGTCATGTCCATTACCTGCTGGAAAGCCATTGGCTCTCCTCCTTTGACTGAATCCCACAACACGCTCAAAGCCTTCAATGGATCTGGTTTTAAGCCTTACGGTGTACTCCCTTCATTGCCTATTATGTTAGAAGGAAAAACGGTCAACGTTGAAGTGGAGGTCTTTGACGCTCCTCTCGATTACAACCTTCTACTTGGAAGTAGCTTGATCGATTCCATGCGTGCAATTGTGTCCACTCTTTTCCATGTTGTGCATTTCCCACACCAAGGAAAAGTAGTTACCGTAGACCAATTGGCCTTCTTTCACTCTAATGCATGTACCAGAAACATACCATTCATTGCAAAACCCCCCTGGATACGAGAACCTCGGTGTGGGCCTTCTTAAAGATTCCTCGTTGATGGGTACTTTCCCCATTCCACCACCTGATGTTCCACATCTGTTTTTCGGCTCGATCAACATGATCTCCACCTTTGTACACGAAACCCCTGCATCTTATGACCCATGGATGGTACCTAACCCCAACGATCATCTTTGATATGGAGAAAAAATGTCATTAAGTCTGGTTGAATCTGCTTATCAATCCATTCAATAGACAACCCTTTCTACCCCCTCTCTTGGTGATTTATCTCCAGATCCTTTTTGCGTCATTTTTCCCATGGACGAGATGATTATTTCTGTTATGTCCATGGAAGACACCCCTTGGGGTGATGGACATCATCGTTCCATCCTCTTCCTATAACAACACACCATCGAGGGTTACCAACAGGTCTCGACCCCGTCGACCGTTATCATTTCTACCATTCCCGAATCTACACACGATCTGTTCTACGAAGGGAACTTAAGTAACAACTCACCCACCCTGCCCCTCTACATATCCATCAAACTTGGAATTGTCGAAAATGTGCATATCAGAGCTTTGTGTTCCCATGACGAGGTTGTCACCTACAAATATCTTTTCCAAGAATTTCGTGACGTCTTCGCATGGAGCTATGAAGAAATGATAGGTATTGACCCTGACATTGTGGTACATGAAATTAAGACATATCCGGGCACTAAACCCGTCCGGCAATGACTTCGTCTGGTCCACTCATGTAAAGTTGTCGATATCAAGCTTGAAGTTGAGAAACTTCTTAAGGATGGCTTCATCTACCTGGTGGCTCTAACTGACTGGGTTTCCAATCTTGTTTTGATCGACAAGAGACAAGGCACAATCCACGTGTGTGTTGATTATAGGGACATTAACAAAGCTTGTCCTAAGGACAACTTTCCTACCTCCTTCGTTGACTAGATCGTCGACGATTGTGCCGGAAGTGAAATCTTCTCTCTGATGGATGGTTTCTTTGCATATAATCAAATCAATATCGTACCATCGGACCAACACAAAACCTCTTTTATTTGTCCTCGGGGAACTTTCGCCTATCGGAAACTCCCATTCAGTTTAAAGAATGCCGGTGCAAATTTTCAACGTGCTATGTTTTACGCCTTTCATGACATAAAGAACATTATGCATCCATATTTCAATGACTTACCCACTCATTCCATGCATCGTGTAGATCATCCAATACACCTCTGTGCCATTTTCCTTCGATGTCAGTTTTACCATATACGCTTGAATCCCCACAAATGTGTCTTCTGCGTAGAATCCGGTCGACTTTCAGGCTTTATTGTTTCACGTCAAGGGATTAGGGTAGATTCGTTGAAGGTCGAGGTGATTCTCAATCTCCCTCCTCCTTCCTCATTTCCCCAGTTACAAATTTTGCAGGGGAAGGAAAACTTTCTCCATCGTTTCATCCCAAACTATGCAGAGCTAAATCTTGGATTTACACGACTGCTCAAGAAGGGTTCTGAGTTTGTATGGGATACCAGTGCCAACAAAGCTTTCGAAGCTTTGAAACTGTCTTTGACACGTACCCCCCTACTCTTCCCACTTGATTACAGTCGAGATTATTTCCTTTACCTCGCAGCCTCGGACTATACCATCGCTATGGTTCTCGTCCAGGAGGATGATTCTCATGACGAACATGTCATCTATTACTTGAGTCAGAGTCTCACGACTACCAAAACCAAGTATTTACATGTTGAAAAACTGGCCTTGGCAACTATCCAAGCAGTTCAACGTTTCCGATACTATATCATTTTATGAAACACTACGGTGATTTCTAACTGAAACCCTATGCAACACATTCTTACATGTCAATTGCTAGGGGGAAAACACTGCAAATGGATCGTAATACTCCAGGAGTTCGACTTAGAATTCGAACACACTAAGTCCAAGAAATCCTTGGTGTTTACCAAATTGATATGTGACCTTCCCCGCTCTGAGACGGAAAATGTAGCAGAAGATTCATTACTCGATGAATCCCTTTTCCTGATCAATTCCGATGACCTTTAGTATGAAGATATCATCAGATATCTCCAGACCCAGACTTTCCAGCCCAATTCATCTAGCACTGACCGCCGTCGAATACGCTACCAAGCCTGTCAGTATATTATCCTCGGTGATACTCTTTATTGTCGTAGGATTGACTTTGTTTTTCGATGATGCCTCACGTTTGACGAAGCTGAGAAAGCCCTGAATGATTTCCATTCTGGAGCCTATGGTGGTCACATGTCTGGGTATGCTACTACCCAGAAAATCTTATGGGTAGGGTATTTTTGGCCTTCTTTATTCAATGATTGTATAATTACCGTACAAATATTCCATGCTTTCCAAACCTACAACAATAAAATATGATCACACCCTGCTCCTCTACACCCTGTAGTCTCCGTTGGTCCTTTTGCGAAATGGGGTATTGATTTCATGACATGTCACCCTCACTCGGTTGGGGGGCATGGCTACATTATTGTAGCCATAGATTATTTTACGAAATGGGCCGAGGCGATGCCAACATTCGACAATACCAGAAAGACTGCAACATTATTCATATTCAATCACATCATTGCTCATTTTGGTGTTCCTCAGGCTATCGTTACTGATCATGGTAGCCACTTTAGAAAGTTCATGATGTCTGAACTCACTGAAAAGTTGGGTCTTCTCCATGAAAACTCAACACCCTATTACCCATAAGCCAATGACCAAGTTGAAGCAATAAACAAAGTCCTCATTACCATGCTTCGACGAATGATAGGGATTCACAAAATGAGTTGGCACACAATGTTGTTTTCATCATTCTGGGATTATCAGACATCCGTTAAGTCTGCTACCGGGTTTACCCCATTCCAGTTAGTCTATGGTCTATAATCCATCTTACCGATTGAATGTGAGATACCCTCCTTAAAACTAGCTGTCGAACTTCTCCCAAACACTTCTGCCGAAGAAGAACGTCTGTTGTATCTCATGCAATTAGACGAAACCCATCGTGATGTCACCCTAGTTATAGAATCCCAGAAGAAATGCATCAAATCCCAATACGACAAACATGTCAGGCCATGCGTTTTCTCCGAAGGTGATCTAGTTCTCCTTTATGAACAAGATCGAGATATGCTAGGCGCTGAAAAATTTGAAGCTATGTGGCGAGGTCCTTATATCGTCAAATGAGTTTTGGAGAAAGGAGCTTNATGAGTGCTTGTATTTTATTGTATCATACTTTTTGTGTGTTATTGCAGTATGCTTTTTTGTTATATGGTCTCTGCCCCTGATTGCTTATCTTACATTATGCTTCATTTCCAGATGTCGAAGTCTTCGCTACCCCACATTGGCTTCGCCGATGGTGCTAGTCGTAGTACTCGAAATCTTGCATCTGTTGCATGGGCAATTTACGCACCTACAAACGAACTTATCAGTCTGTGAGGTGTGTGCCTTGGTCGTGCGACCAATAATGTTGCAGAATATAGCGTCGTCATCGAATTATTGATTGATTCTATTTCACTTGGTATCCGCCACTTGGTTATACGACTCGATTCACAACTAGTAGTACTACAACTAAGTAATGTCTATGCTATTCGAAGTCCTACTTTATTACGGGTATATTTACGAATTCGCCTCTTGAACGCTATTTTGATTAGATTGAGTATCAACACATTCCAAGATGTCTAAATACATTGACTGATGCATTAGCTAACTATGTGTTGGACAGACATTTGGGACTTTTATAAACCAATCACACATTACATGTATAACACAACACAAGATAAGCCGGTAGAAACCATATATATGTATATAACGATCAAAAGTTTTTACAAAAAGTTTCTATCCAAGGAAAAAAATCTCAAAAATACGAAGCCCATGGCTTCTACAAAATAGCATCATGGATGATGCTCATGATAACACACAACTGCTCGGGCTACCCTATGAAGCAGTCAACTGATAGACTCGGACACGCCCACAGTATGGCGCTGGTAACGTCTAGGGATCTCCCCCATAGCCATATCCAGGATGTTCACGGTCAACCCCTCCAAGTTCTTCTCCACTGCCTCGTAGTCTTCGACATCCCATCTCGCCATTGGAGCCACCTCTCATCATTGCTGAATAGGAGACGTTCCTAGAGGTCGATACGGCCCCACATCTGTGTCATCAAAAATAGATTTTTTGATTAGTTCTTGGATAAACACAGAAACATTTTGTATGATAAAAGTTACAAAAACATTTAAAAAGAACAAAATGTGTACTTCTTACCTAGATCACCCAACTGAGCATCCTCAGGGAGGGCCAAATCTTGATCCCCTCGGAAATCCAAACTAGTGTATGCGTAGTCATCAATCATTAGCATCTAGGGCCTTAACCAGTCGAAAAATGAATCATTGTACTTGATTATAGGTCCAGCTATGTGTTGAGACATGAGGTTGCACCACCTTAGCATCCTCAGATCCTGTGGGGTCGATAAACCCCAATCAACCTGTAATCGTAGCAGTGGGACCCTCTCGAGGAAGAAGGATACCAAAAGTGATCTGTACCCAAACTGCTTCAAGTTACCCCTTCTGCACTTCGTCAATTGCCTCTTCATACTACAGAGAACTGCATTCGACCAGTTGAAGACCCGAGGCTCTGTGCACTCTATGGTGTATTGGAAGTAGCTCTGGAGAGCCATGTGTAGAGCCACACTCTCAACCATGCGTGCAATAGTGAACAAGATGGTTCGTAGGGTCAAATCTTGGACCCCCCAAATATAAACCTTACCCTTGCTTCTTTCTGCCTTAGGAACACAATACTGGCGACAATACTCACTCATAGGGAGTCCATCGCCTCAACCATTGGTCAAGCTAGCATGGTATCCACGTCGTGATAAACCCGTTAGAAAATAGATATCCTCGATATCTAGGGTTAGCATATGGACTCCCACATGAAATAACTGTTGGTTCACGTCCCACATATGGACCAGGTATTCCAACAATTTGAGTTGGGCTCTCATGCCCGGAATCCTAAATAATTTCAATAGACCATAGTCCTGGAGGGAAGCGAATGTACCCGGGTCATTCCCGACAATGGCATCATCTTCCTCATGTTCTCTTTCTCGCCACTCCAACATTGTGATGGTCACACACCTGCACAAGAACCATGAGAGAAGAGTTAGCAACTTGTTCCAAACTTTTGCATAATTTTTATTGAGCAAAACTTAAACTTAAAATCCATGTCTCGACCCTTGCAGGTGAGACTTTAGCATAGCACGAGATTCTCACAGGTGCCCTAAAGGCCACCTGCAAGAATCTTAGATTCTTGTAGGTCCTGCAAGGCCCGCCTGTGAGAATCTTAGATTCTCGCCGGTCCCACAAGGCCCGCTTGCGAGAATGCTTGAGTGCATGGTGTGGCCCTAAAATGGACTTAAAACCCAAGAAATTGCCAATAAAAACTAAAATATGAACCATGGAAAAGTTAAAGGATCAAGAGCTTACCTCGTTGGCAGAAATGGTTCGCCGAATGATTGCTTGTGCCTCACGTAATTGAGCAAAGAAATTTGGGGGAAAATGAGGCATGTTGGACAAGTTTTTGGGCAAAATCATAATGAAATGGTAAAAAGCCCTTTTTACCCATATTTATTCACTTTCACTATTTTTTATTGATTTTTTATTTTTCTTATAAAACCTAATGCCCTAATGGTCTTGTGGATATGGTTGTTGTAGGTATAGCAACTTCGAAGTCCGAATAGAGGGATACAGGTGTTTTTTCTTTTTGTCACATATACGAGTACTGTTTTAGGGTTTTTATAGGAAAAAACTTGAGCTTAGTCTTCATTCGTTCTCACGCTCGAAAAAATATGAGAACGTAACCGAGTATACTTTTTCTCGTCTTTTCGTACTCGCCATGGTAACATGAAAACGACAAACCTAAGGGAGTGTCCTTTAAGCTCTTTTCACGCTCCATAAAAACAAAAATATTGCCGAGCGATCTTTTTCTCTTCACGCTCGTTAAAGTATTTGAAGAAAACGTCCGACAGGCGATAGTTTATCACTTTTTCGTTCTCGTCGAACTTATTTATGAAAAATGAATTGGGAGAGTTCTCTTTAAGTGTTTTTCAAACTCTCAAAACATGAAAAACCCCCGACTTTTCTATCCTTGGACTCGTTAAACAAACATCGATAGACCCATAATGGGACCAAGCCACTCCTTCCTAGGGCTCGTTAAATATACTCTGAGGGACTCGTCCAAAGGATGAGCTTACATCAACAAGCATATGTTATCCTCCTTAAGCTTGCGTAATAATAAAGAGGTACTCACCAGAAATGGTGGGGGAAATTTTGGGAAAGGGATGTGTTTTCGTATTCCTATTGATGGCAGTAAGTGTCACTCTTGAACATGACACCCCCTATTCGTCATTTGAATCCGGGTTGGGAAATCCATTTGTCTCTCGTTTGAATTGCTACAAGGTCATATCTTGGGTCGCCTTTGAGTCAGTGCTGCCAAGTATTTGGTCTTGTCTTTCATATGTTCAAGAGAAGTCCAAAAAGGCCCTCTATCGAGTCAGCCATTTGCAGTTGTCCATTCTTACTATGTCGGCCTTCCCTGTGTCTGTTTCGACCCATATTCATACTTTGTCTCATCCTCAAAATATGTTACTTATTTCGTGTCATTGATGGGGGATACATCAAGGCCCTCCTGTGATGAGTCTTGTTCCGTCGACTCCAACTCATTATCCGAAAATGAGACTTAGAAATCATTTAGTACCTTGGAATCTGCATGCCTTAATGGCAGGTCTCTTCGCTTTCGACAGGGGTTTCACATCATTGATCCTTGATCGAGAGATTCCACCGAGTGCTCTACTTTATCTCATTCATTTGCATTCATTCAGATTTTACTTTTGTACCTTGGGAGTCATTGACATCAATGGTGATTTTCCTCGCACTTGTGAACGGTTTTCATCAATGACCGGTAATCAAGTGGTTTCTACCATGTTCGACTTCAACACATGTAATCACATGTCTAGATTCATACTTTTCGGTGATGGGATTAAAGACCCTGGGTCTCATCTTTTTGATCCAAGCTGCGATGGAGTATGTATGATTTGTATCGGCACATAGATCCACTTTGTATGTCTCGTGGCTATGCCATTATTCAAGTCTTCTCACATAGATCCACAGTGTATTCCTGGTGGCTATGTAGCATGTTTGACGACATGGATTCACGATGTATGATTGGTGGCCATGACCTAAGTTTATGATTCCAATCATTTGTGATCTAAATATGGGAATGCCTACCTCATAACTGGTATTGTATTCTACAGATGCTTGGTTGTTTACAGGTTTCCAATTAGGTGCGCTCCTGGTTTCTGACACACACACGCAGTTTACAAAGTATTTTGGCTGTCACAGATTCTAGCCTCATGCTTTGGGGGGCATTCTGTTACACATTATTTTGGTCACTCTAGTGATGTCTCTACAGTGTTGTATTCAGGCTCCCACAAGGACTTTTTGCCTGAGAAAAGTGATTGTTGTCTTCTTCCAAAAAACACATTTTTAAGATGAGGTTGTAGGTTTCCTATGTTACAGGGTGCGAAAATCCCTCATTCTCGTAGGCCACCCACACTTAGGGTGCAAATTGTTCACAGTTTGCTCCATAGATAGGGTACAGACTTGTTTTTAAGCTTGAAAAGAAGAAGAGGTCACGAAGGTTCTAGAATGGGATCTTCTAGAAAATGAGTTGGTATTCGTATGGTTGGCATCCTATTGACTTCTCAGATTTGGTGGGATCATCGTCATCCATGAAACCATCCCTCCTTCTCCTATATATTGAAAGGTTTCTCATGGAAAAGGTTAAGCAAGATTGAATGAAGAATTGGTGAAAGAATTGTGTGAAGAACCGTTCTTGGATAGAAGCTTGGAGACTCTTTTTGGCCCACCAAGTTGTATTGGATCTTCTTCATACAAGTACAGAGAAATTATGTGTGTTGGAACCAAGGGTCACTGAAAGGAAGCTTGCGACATCAAGGCGATCCAGTTGTATCTTCTGCTTTCAATTAATATAATATAGCGACATGTCCCTTTCCCATAAAATTACTCGTATTTTATTGCTTAACTCCTTGATCATATGCATAGGTTGACATTGAATATACTTTTCTATCTTCACTTTGGTTGGTTTGTGTTGTCTTGGACCTGATTCCACAAGAGCACTGGAGCGAAGCGGGAACAACAGAGACCTAAGGAAGTGATATAAAGGTATGTCACTTATTCCTTCTCATTAGTAGATTCAATGACTACAACTTAGGGAAAGAGTCATGTCTTGTCCTGTTTTGTTCTAGATCCAGGTGGATCTAAGGAGATCTGTTAGTGTCCGCACCTACTGATTTATCCGATAACAGTGGTCATGAGTGTGTGATCACATGAGAAGAGGAAGGGGAGGAGGTAATCTTCGTTATCCCTCATCGGGGTTTTGGGACTTGGAGGAGTCGAGGAGTGTTGCACCGGAAACCCTGAAGGTATGAAACGTGATGCACTTTTGGGCTAAGCTCGTGGTCGTGCCTACGGTCACATGGAGTGGAGGCTCACGCCTAGTGTTGGTTTGTGTGAGAAAAACACAAGCAAGGACCTGTGGATTTATTGTTAAAGGTTTCAGTTTGGAACCAGGAGAACCATTTTCAGCTCCTGAGTCAAAGGTCCTGATCGGGAGGTCGCACAACCCTTAGGGGAGATAGGGGGCCTAGATCAAGTTGTATTAGAGCCAAATTCTTCATCTGTAGAATTCAGGTGAAAGAAAAATAGAAAAGAGGGAGACAGAGAACTCGAAGTTGTGCTCTGTGTGTGATAGACAGTCAACACGATGCTACCAAGGAGACAAGGAGAGGTGCCTTTAGCCAACCATGCTGTAGAGAGGGAGATGCGAGAGCTTTGCACAAGATTGGAAACAATGGAAGCAAAAAATAGAAGAGCACCTGATGCGGGAGATGTCAGTGATGCAGAAAGTGAAGAGATTGAGGTTGAAGAAGCTACAGGAGAGGATGTTGCCGAAGAGTGCTTGTTGAAAGCAGTTGTCATATTGGGAGGCAGAGTAAGATAGAGTTTCCCATGTATGAGGGAAATTTAGATACTGAAGAACTATTGGATTGGATAAGATCCATGGATAAAAATTTTGACTACGAAGATGTCGATGAAGAGAAGAAGGTGAAACAGGTAGTCACCAGGCTAAAAGGGCATGCAACACTGTGGTGGGACGAACTGTAGGTTGAGAGGAGATCAAGTAAAGGAAAACATAGGATAAATATTTGGGACACAATGGTGGCCAATTTGAAGGCTAAGTTCATGCCAAAGGACTATCAGATCAACCTATTCAGGAAGTTACAAAACTTGAGACAGAAGGGGATGAAGGTTAAGGAGTACACCGAGGAGTTCTACCGGCTAAACATCAGAACTGGACAAAGGGAGAGCGATGAAGAAAAAGTTGCCAGATATATAAATGGATTGAGATATTAAATCTTGGATGAGCTCAGCATGATGTCAGTCTGAACCGTGGAGGATTCTTATCAATTTTCACTAAAGGCAAAAGAGAAGATGGCCAGAAAAAAAACTAGCGAGGAAGAGGTAAGAGTATATCCCCAACCAAAAACAAGGGGGTTACCCATGACGGAGCATACAAGTCTAAGGAAAAATTTGAGAAACTACACAGTCACTTAGAATGAGGAGGAAGTTACAGAGGAAGAAAATATGGTGGAAGAAACCCTTCTAGAGGAAGAGGCAGAGGAGGAATAAGGTGCTATGCCTGTGGAAAGATAGGGCACATGTCTTGGGAATGTCTCAAGAATAAGAAGGAAGAAGGAGAATATTACATTTCAGAAGCACAATAAAGAGATGTTTAAGGAGAAGGAGCAGAGGATGGAGCATCCCTGATGTTGAGAAAAGTTCTCTTAAAATTAGAGGCAAAAATTGAAAATCCAGTGTAGAGAAACAATCTCTTCAAGACATCTTGCAAGACGAAAGAAAAGGTATGCAAGGTGATGATTGACAGCGTGCTAGGTTACTAACCTAAACATAGGTAGAAAAATATATTTGGATGTAATAGAGGTCAATATTAATAAGGCCTTGCAATAAAATAGAATAATTCGAATGTAAGAAGGCCTAATAGAAGCTTCTGCTTTTAGAAGGATCTTCCTATAGATTCTTCTTTTGATATAAATATTTAGTATAAATAGGAGTCGAGGGTATGAGAACCCTAGCTTCAATATTATTGTAATAGAGCTTTGCTCAACTGGAGGTTTCCCCCTTGAAGAGGCCCGTGAACATTGCTTTCAGAATCAAAGTGTTATTTCTGTTGTTATTCTTATATAATTTTAGTGCTATTGTGGTGATTGTTTTGGTTATATTACTATTATTCTTCCATTTATAGCATTTCATTTCTGTTCTGCATACTTTTTATATCTGGTATATTACAAGTGATATCAGAGTACTTTCCTTGGTAGAAAGTGTGGGTTAATTTTATTTTCAGGGTAGATACATATTCCGGTTTTTTTAAGACACAAAGATCTTTCGTTACGTGCATAAAACCATAGTTGAGGGATTCATACACGCAGGAAATACAAGTGGTACTTAAGAGCACATCTGTTGGCCACCCATGTAACCCCTGTTGGTACCCGTTCGAGTGGTAGCACATCATACAACACCTGTGTACGGATCAAGCTAGATTACCTAAAGCCCTGTTTAGATAAATCAATTAGTCGCCTGACTGCCATAGTGCCATCAAGAACAACACTCCTAAAGATACTCTCTAGTACCTGGGTAGTTAGGTAGTACGGCTAAGGGTACAATCTATCCTCCTTAGTTAGTTCCTTGAGATATTGGGCCGAGTACTACTATTGGAACCCACACGTATATCATAGAGCTATAGCATAGGGAAAACCCTTGTTTGTAGAACCCTTGAATACCTAACCCTTGGGGACAAAAACATAAACAAATTAAAATATATAAGATCTATTACCACGCAACTATGTTCGGGTTGCCAAATCACTACACATTTCTTTCTGGTTAAGCATTCGGGCATTCCATCACTGCAATATTCTTTAGACCAGAGTATAACTCCGCAGGTGTAAAAAAAAAAAAAAAAAAAAAATGTTTGGAATTTTTTTTACCATTATTTGAGACATATTCCATTGGATTCATATCTTTTCCCTTATCACATTCATACATATCATTTTTCAGCAAAATTTTTGACCCGACCCGCCCCTTTTCAGTTCCCTCTTCCTCATGTCCCATACCCGTAGCCAAGACTTGGAAGCTCACTTCAATACCTTGCAATCTAGTCTCACCGAGACCCAACAAGAAGTGAAACAACTCAGTGCCAATGTTGCCGCCATCAATACAACCATGCATTCCTCAATGGAGGAAATCAAACAAGACCTGACCACCTAGCTTGAATCTTTCTTTTCGTCACTCTGCACCAAGCTTCATATCCCTACAGATAACCCTTCCATTGACTCAACTCCACATACTGAAGGTGAACATTCCTCTCATTCCCATAACTTTCAGCACCATAACTTTCAACGTGACCTACGCCTTCTGTGGGTGGATGTGACCAAGATGGCTCAAACCCCACTAGTTGGGTAACCCAAATGGAACATTATTTCTCTTTATACGGAATTACAAATGACTTAGCAAAACTCCGGTATGGTGTTCTCCCTCTAGATCAAGAACGTTGGTAATGGTGGCAATGGAGAAAAACTTCCCGTCAAGGGTATATTGCCTGGAAACACTTTGTGGTAGAGATTTATGATCCAGGTGGATATTGGTGGCCACCCACCTTTTCCGACTGACTCAAAACAATTTTCTGGCAATTTTGGCAATTTACTATTTTTAGCATGTTTTAACTTCCGGGGCCATTTTGAGGGCCTAAACGAAGGTTTTTCAAGATAGAGGTTTTCAATGATAGCCGAAGGCATGATTTAGCCCCCAAAATTAATCTCCTCGACGATACCTTTCCAACGAGCTATCATATGCTTAAAACGGAGATCGTATGCAAACGTTAC
>JASDQU010228590.1:0-16378 GCA_032191745.1 Picea mariana | reverse complement strand
AAGTGAATACAAAATAAATTATTTCAATAATAAATTTAATGGAGAAATTAGAAGTGGACCCAACCCTAAAATAAGGAAAGTGGGCCAAGTGACCTAGAAGATGTTTTTAAGGAAGCTACTTGGAGAGTATAAATAAGAAGCAAGGCTCTCTCATTTGAATCACACTTGAGCATATTGAATATCTATATGTGTCTGAGGTAACCAAGGATATCTAAAATAGAATTCTGAGTGAAGGTGAAGAAAATAAGGCCAAAATGCAAGGAAGGATAAATTCTTTTGATGGTGCTTTCTAAGGTATGTTATTTATAGGTCATCTCACCATTTTCGCTATAAAAAAATTTCTACAATGATTCAGACCGTGAAATTTCTATACAAGTGAGAAAACATATCCAAGTATCGGTGGTAAAAAATTCAGCATGTGGTTCATTGTATTTTGGGAGTTACACTCCGTGGAAAATAGGGTTTGTGGCTAGTCCTAAAACTAGTCAAAATCAGTTGTTTCGGGTAAAAACGTCGTAACTTATTCATAAAAGATCCAAATTCCGTGAGACCAAATGTGTTGGTTAGGTTAGAGTCTTTAGTATGATGTGTAATAGTTTCATATCAATTCATCAAACATTTTGTGTGGGGCACGCTCTACAAGGTCACTATCTAGAATAAGCCAGAATTCAACAAGGTATGCCATTTTTGCTATAACTCCTTTTTTGAGAGGTTCCAAGTAGTGATACTTGTAGGAATTTCATAAAACACACTAAATAACATTGTATATCATTTTCAGATCTTTATACATTACAGGTTCAAAGTTATGATTACTTCAAGTTAGGGTTGTTGACTAATCCAAAACTAGGCATGTGAGACTAACGAAAAGTTTGATGAAAATGCTAGTCTCTTATTTTTAAAGTTAAGGAAGGTTTGCAGGAATGTGATCATATACACCAGGTCTATTACAGATCTACAAATCATATTTGGATGATGAAATTGATGAGAGCTTTTGGTTGAGGTACATGTTGAGTACATGGTTGAGACAAGTAGTTGAAGAGTTGCCACATACATGAGGTGTATAGTTGATGATGTTGGTACATATTGATGAGTCATAGTGTTGGGCACCAAATTGGGCTATCTTTCTGTTGCATTTCCATTAACTTTTTGACCTTTTTGCACTTATTTACCTATGTTTACTATGCTAAACCTGTAAGGTAAATACCCCTGCCTTGTCTATTGGAATATTTTATTAATGAAATAAAGTTGCGGAGTTTTGCCTATTGGCAGCACTAAAATGAATGTTTGACCGCAGCTTCTGGAGAACATGAACCAAGGCTTCATCCCACAACAGATCCGTTATTCACAGCAACAACCAAGCCATAAGGAGGCCGCGTAGCTGGAGTCACGGATCCCTGAACCATCTTGGGCATCTCGTTGATTTTGTTTATCTGGTACTGGTGCCGTTCCAACTAATGTATATATTTGGGGATACGGTTACCATGTTTTGGGGAAAGAGGTTGTTCTTCCTCTCGATGTATAAAAGACAGTTTATTCCTGTAATTGGGGATGTCCCCATTGACATTGTAATAACCCTTTTCAGATTTATAAAACACTATCTATTTTTGATGTCTTCATCTTCACTGTGACTAACGCAGCCCTGATCAGAGAGTTGGGCCCGCTCTTCTGATCAGGTGCTGCATTTTTTTGTGTGTGTTATTTATCAGTGTATGCTTGTTGTTACAGTGTGTGATTATTATGATTACTTTTCAGAAGTTGTAGTTAATCCAATTTGACAGTAATGCTTTGAATCTTAATCATGAACCCTTGGCCAGAACGAATCGTACTCTTGCCCCTGCATATAACTTGCACGTTGCCTTGAAAGGATACGCACCTGGATTGATAAATTAATGTAGGAAAAAGGGTGAATAAATCGTTCATACCTGGACACCAACATTTTGGCATCATTGTCGGGGAGGCTAACAAGGTGCAAGACAACGATTCGGACCAACCAAAGGGTCAATCTCTCGTCCTGGGGAGAGAACGAGTTTTCTCACTCTGCTTCAGGTCCTGAGTGTAGGTGTAGGTGTTCTTTCCACTTGTTTTTATTTTTGCTTTTCCATTTTTTCCAATCTCTTGTCCTAGGGAGGGAGGAGTCTTTTGACGTCCTGCTCCAGACCTTGAGTTAGATTTACTTCTTTCAAACCCTTGTGTGTTTTTCTTGGGAAACCCTGGCTTTTACCCTGGGGAGGGAGGAGTCTTTTGACGCCCTGCTTCATATTTGAAAAGTATCAATTATTTTCGTGGTGTGTTTGTTCTTGTCCAGGGGAGGGAAGAGTCCTTTGACACCCTGCTCCGGGCCCTAAACCTTAGACTCTTGTTTTTTTAGCTGCCTTTCTTTTTCGTAAGATATTTTGTCTTGGGGAAGGAATGGTCCTTTGACACCTTACTTCAAGACTAAAGCATTGTAGGTTCATGCCAAGACCCTCCATCATACCAACACTTGTATGAACAAAGAACCGAACAACGGGGGTAGAGGGATAGCTCCAAAGAAGGGAGGACCAGATTTGGGAAGAAAGACCTACATCCAGCAGATTATAGAAAAGGTTGAATCAGAAACATCATCTCGTGCAGTCGTGAGACCAAGGACAGGAAGAGTGAAGTCTGAGGGAATATTAGTAGATAAACCAGTGCTGTCTACAACACTCTTGGGTAATACAACACAACAGGTCCCTCCAGCAGTTGAAGAAACATCTAGTAGTATACCTGAATAGAAAAATCTTGTGTTGGTAATAGAGGGGGAGGAGGTCACAAGCAGAACCTCGACAGAGTCAGAGCACTCCAGCAAGGAAGAGGAGGTTGTAGCCGAGGGATCAAATCATCAGGACGCAGGAGAAGGGATCGAAGGAGTATTTGCATCACNCCTGGTGAAATACCCAGTGGTTATTGGAAGATATTTATGGCTCCCACAACCTCCACTATCGAGTTTCCAATCAGAGACCTAGGAGTTGGTGCGCCCACAAAGCCTATTCCATTAGCAGCCTTACCAAACTTTCATGGGCTTGTCTCAAAAGATCCTGACACATTTCTATTCGAATTTGACATACTGTGCCGAGGGTATGACTACACGATGGAGGCCCAAAAGTTAAAAAAATTTCCTTCTACATTAAAAGGAACGGCTCTATGATGGTTCATGGGCCTTGGAGGAAGCTCTATTTCCACATGGGATGATATGCAGACAGCTTTTCTAGAAAAATACCAGGATTACTGTAAATCCCGGAACATTAAGGAAGAACTTTTCAAGTTCGCACAAAAAGAAGACGAGATTTTGGAAGATTGTGTTTTACGATTCAAGTACACCTTACAGAGGTCGAGTCACTCTGACCTGGATAAGGAAATTTTAAAAATTATCTTCCTCTGATCTTTCCGTGAGGACTCGATGGAACTATTGAACATTGTGGGAAAGGGATACATCTCTAAGGAAAGCTTCGAAGGTATCTGCGAATTATGCATTCGGTGCTCAAGGGGGATTGCAATAGACAAGGAATTCGCTTAGTAAAAGGGTCTGGTGGAGGTGTTACGAAAGCATAAATCAGAAACCTACTAGACAATCTGAGGACGGATATCCTCAGCACCCTGTCAACACAGATGGATACGCTGCAAGTAAAACAGAAGCAACTGGAATTGGATAGGACTATGGCGATATTTTGCCTGACGTGTAGAAAGAAGCATCCAGAGAGGGAATGTCCACTAAAATCCATAGAGGAATGTGCAATCTGCGAGCTAAATCATGCAACAAGCTCATGCCCCTCCCTGTCAGGCCTGAAAGCAATATTTCAAGGAACGGGGAAAGACATGGAGCAACTATACCACATGGGGTCTAGAAAGCCATGGAAACCTCGACCACCAATGGGAAATCAAGGTATGTACTCAGATCCATCTCAGTATTTCAATAATTCTAATATGAATCCTTAGTCCATGCCCTATCCTTCCATGTGGCCACAATACCAGTTTCCACCATGGCAGCAGTGGAACCCTCAAGCCAGTTCAAGCTCCTCATGGGCTCCAACTTGGCGAGGATCCCCTCCTGGGAAATTTCCTGAATTGATGCCACAGCAGCAACTCCAACTGCCCTCTAATGTGCCTCCGGGTAATCAACTTACCCATCCTCAGCTCCCAATCCAACC
This sequence comes from Picea mariana, assembly GCA_032191745.1. Classification (NCBI taxonomy): domain Eukaryota; kingdom Viridiplantae; phylum Streptophyta; class Pinopsida; order Pinales; family Pinaceae; genus Picea; species Picea mariana. The sequence goes on along the minus strand of JASDQU010228590.1, from coordinate 12,212 downwards.
TGATCTGAATCCTAATAGCAAGGGAGCTCATCAAACTGACATTCTTAACATACCTTCATGTAGCATTTCCACTGCAGAGTTGTATGAAATGAATCTACGATCAGGGCAGACAGTTAATGTTCAACCTCCTCCAGTTACCGTTGAACAACTCGATAGTGAAGGTAAGGAATCATAACCAATTAATAAAGAGCCAAAAAAAACTGATAGAAACCAGGCACCTCCTGTAAAACAACATCAATCTGATCCACCTTACCTAGAGAGACTAACTTTGAGTAAATCAAGCGCTCAAGCTAAATTTGATTTATTAGGAGAATTGCAGAACTTATTTGTTAAAATTCCCTTGTTACAAGCTATGAAGGATGTGCCAATATATGCAAAGACTCTTGGGGAATACTGTTCAAAGAAACCTGCAAAGAAATCCAAAGACCCCCTTACCATTCATGTTATGGGAAAATTATCAGATTTCATGATGGGAAAGTCAATGCCTAAAAAGTATGGAGATCCGGGGAACCCAATTCTGAAAGTACAAATTAATGGGGTGCAGATTCTGAATGTGTTGGTAGACCTGGGTGCTGCCATTAACGTTATCACCACTGAAACCATGCATGCATTAGGTCTTCGTAACTTGAAACATACACTTACAGTATTGGAATTGGCAGATCGATCCACAGTTAAACCTGTAGGGAAGTTGTAAGATGTAACAATTTCAATAGATTCATGGCAATATCCCATAGATTTCCTGGTCTTACAGATGCAATCTTCGATGGGCGACCATCCTTTGATTTTGGGTAGACCATGGCTGGCTATTGCAGATGCTTACATTGGGTGTCGATCAAGGCACATGGTTATTTCCAATGGGCACAACATTAAAAACTTAGTGTTATACCCACCTGTAGAACCAAACCCATCCATAAAACCAGAAAGAAGCAAGAAAATTGTATCTAGGAAAGAGTCTAAAATGAAAAATGAGGAATTGAGGCCAGTTCTCACTATTGGACAAGCCGTTCAGTTGAAAATAGAATCGTAAGATGATATAATCACCTCTTTTATGGATGATCCTTGCTCTGTTTCCGAAAAAAAACAAAAATTTCTAGAATCTATCCTAAGCTATGAGACTCAAGAAACAATTGAAACAGCAGAAGGATCAGAGGAGATACCTGTTGATGTACCCAGTGAAAGTGTCCCAGAAGAACTAGAACCAGGAAAAACCTTAAATATTAATCCAACACTGTCAGAATCCCAGAAGAAGCAACTTGTGGATGTCCTTCGAAAACACAAAGAGGCCTTCACCTGAGATTATACAGATATGAAAGGGATCCCTGCTAATTCATGTACCCATCATATATACATTAAGGAGGATTGTCGTCCTGTGAGACAACCTCAGAGAAGGATGAACCTCGCATTGAAAAATGTTGTGAAAGAAGAACTTCAGAAATTACTAGATGTAGGTTTTATTTACCCCATCTCAGATAGCCAATGGGTCTCCCCATTAGTAATGGTCCCTAAGAAAAATGGTAAATGGTGAATATGCGTGGATTATCGAGAATTAAATAAGGCAACGCAGAAAGATCATTTTCCTTTTCCATTTATTGATCAAGTTCTGGACACATTGGCTGGCAAAAAGTTTTTTTGTTTTCTAGATGGGTTTAGTGGATATAACCAGATCCAGATAGCTCCTGAAGATCAGGAAAAAACCACTTTCACATGCCCCTGGGGAACATTCGCATACCGGGTCCTTCCTTTTGGCCTGTGTAATGCTCCTGCAACATTCCAGAGGGAAATTTTGGGAATCTTCTCTGATTTGATAGATGACAGTGTTGAAATCTACATGGATGACTTTACTCCATATGGGGATTCATTTCTTGAAGGGATGAAAAATTTAGAAAAAGTTCTCAAAAGGTGTATACAAGCGCGTGTCTCTCTGAGTACGGAAAAATGCCATATGATGATGGAAGAAGGAATTGTTTTGGGACATTTTCTCTTAGCTGAAGGAATCTGGATGGACCCAGCAAAGACAAAGGTAATTCAGCATTTCCCAACACCCAAAACGCCCACACAGGTATGCAGCTTTATTGGTTGTGCTGGTTATTACAGGCATTTTATAGAAAAAATTTCTAAAGTAGCACACCCACTTTTTCAATTGCTAACAAAAGTTTAGATTTTGTGTGGACAGAGGACTGTGATGCAGCCTTTACAAGAATTAAGGAATTGGTTTGTAGCACTCCGATCCTTAGAGGGTCGGACTAGGCATTACCTTTCCATATTCATACGGATGCTTCCCAAACAGCGGTTGGTGCAGTATTAGCACAGCAAGAGGACAAAAGACCATACGCAGTTTACTATGTTAGTAAGAATTTGGCTCCTGCTGAATTAAACTACACAATGATTGAGAAAGAGTTCCTTGCTGTCATTTACGCCATCAATAAATTCTGGCACTACATTATCGGGTATCCTACCTTTGTGCATATTGATCATGCAGCTATCAGGTATTTAATGAATAAACCTGTTACCCCTGGTCGTATCACAAGATGGCTCTTGCTACTACAGGAATTTGATATCACCATAGTAGTTAAACCAGGGAAAGACAATGTGGTTGCAGATTTCTTATCTAGGATAGAACATGAGGGTAAGAATACACCAATTGAAGATAATTTTCCAGATGAACATCTTTTTGCAGTATCTGCTAACACTCCATGGTATGTAGATATTGCTAATTATCTTGCTTCAAGGAAGGTGCCTCATCATCTGTCATATAAGGAGCAAAGGAAGATTATTCACCAGAGTACCCGATATTCATGGATGGAAGGATATCTCTTTCATACAGGGGTTGACCAACAGATTCGGCGTTGTGTGGCAAAAGATAATATCTATGAGATACTAAAGGCTGCACATGATGGACCCTGTGGAGGACATTTTGTAGATAAAAGAACAGTTCACAAAGTGCTGCAAATGGGATATTATTGGCCCTCCATCTTTCGTGATGCTCAGGATTATGTCCGAAGGTGTGATAGTTGCCAACAAATGGGATAACCTGGGAAAGCAGATGAAATGCCTCTACAACCCCAGATAGTCCTTGAACCATTTGAGAAATGGGTCATTGACTTTGTTAGACCCTTCAACCCACCTTCTCATCAGAAAGCTTACATTCTGGTCTGCACTGATTATGTAACCAAATGGGTGGAAGCCAGAGCGGTCACAAGAACAACAAAATAAGTAGTAGCAGACTTTCTTTTTGAAGAAATTTTTGCCTGATATGGTACTCCAAGGGAAATTGTGTCAAATGGAGGATCATAGTTCACATCTCACATGATAGGAAAGCTGATGCAGAAATATGGGGTCAAACATAGAGTGACAACCCCCTATCACCCCCAGGCGAACGGTCAAGTAGAAAGCACAAACAAGGTATTGGAAAATATCTTGACAAAGACAGTAGCAATTCATCGTCGGGACTGGGCACAGAAACTTCCAGAAGCTTTATGGGCATACAGAACAACATGGTGAAACACAACTGGGTTTTCTCCATTTGAACTAGTCTAGGGAAAGTCCCCTTGTTTCCAGTGGAATTTGAGATCAGTACACTCAGAACATCTCTAGAAGTAGGCCTAGACCCATCAGAAGCATAGAAACACCGATTGGAACAGTTGAATGAGTTGGACAAGATTCGGTTAGTAGCTATCCAGAAGACCATTGTTGTTCAACAGCAGAGAATGAAATGGCATGATAAATTTATCAAAAGTAAGGTGTTTCATGTGGGAGATTGGGCATTACTTTACGATTCCCGATTTAAGGATTTCAAAGGCAAGCTTTGCACTCGCTGGATGGGGCCATATCAAGTGGACGCAGTGTTTGACAATGGAACGGTTTGATTAATTACAATAGATGAGAATCATACCTCGTTCTTAGTAAACAGACACCGTCTAAAACTATACCACCGTCCAGCCTCTAGAAATTCCTTTGTCAAACACCTTTCTGACTCATCTGATTTAATGGTTGTTGGAATGAAGGACACTCTCACTCTGCCTTAAAAAAAAAAATTAATATTGTTATTTCTTACTTGTTTGTATTTTGCAGGAATAAAAAAGGAATATGGCTAGGAGAAATGTAACACTCAGCATTGTTACTCCACTAGTGTGTACTATTAATCCACTAAGTCTTGTTACTCCACTGGTGTGCACTGTTACTCCACTAAGTGTTGTTACTCCATAATTGTTGTTACTCCTCAGTTGTCGTTACTTCGCCAATGTTGTTACTCCGCGACTGTCGTTACTTCGCCGATGTTGTTACTCCGCAATTGTCGTTACTCCGCCGGTGTTGTAATTTGCAATTTTCGTTACTTCGCCGATGTCGTTACTCCATAACTGTTGTCGTCGTTGTTACTCTGTCATTGTTGATTATTCACTGTTGTTGTTACTCCTTGTTGTCGTTACGCCCTGTTATCGATTGCTCTGTCAGACATTTTGATGTTACTCCACCAAAAGGTAGGTACCTAGGTACGTCTCCGCCGACTTTTATAGATTTAATTAAAATATTCCAAAAATACATCAAAACGTGTTGTGGACAGCCGTAATTAAGTTGGGGGGGGAACCGTCATAATAAACGATAGCATACCACAAAAGGCATTTATGACACATGATCCTCACCAAACAGAATCCAATGATTTTGGTACTCCGTAATCATAACTTGATATGTTGAAATGCGTACTCGTATGCGCAGAGTCATAATCAGTCACCTCCCCAACACGCTGCATTAAATTTATGATAGTACCACCACAATTTGTCATCATTTTCAAACATACCAGCATTGTTTTAACCATATCCCCAAAAGCGATATGACGTTATTTCAATTTCCAACGGTTTGGAGCCTTGTCATTTTCCCCTACTAGCTAACTGCATTCGTCGTGCTGACTCCACCTCTACAGCAATGGGTGGACGATCTGTGCAACATGAACCTGAAGATATAGCGAGAGTTCGGAACAATCAGGAGGTATGGCAGGTCTTTGAGAACGCGGGTTGGAATGTTTACTTTGACAGGTTGCAAGGGTCAAACGAAGAAATTGCGGCTGAATTCGCACTCAACTTGAGAGAAGGAAGCTCTCGGGTCTGCAGAATTGAAATCCATGTGATAGAGGAAGCCATCGTAGAAGTCAGTGGACTTCCTCAAAATGGACTGCGATGGTTTTCAAGAAGGTATTTCCTTCTGGAGTTTCTCGAAGCCTTTTTACAAGTGGGAGAAAGCATCGTGTAGAAGGGTCGAGGATACGACTGAAATTCGATGTCGCATCCATGGAAAGAAGTAGAAGAGTTCATCATGAGATATATGACTTGTGAAGGGAGATACTCCACCATATTCAAATACCATCTCTGAATACTAACTCACCTGCGATTTCCCTAAGTAGAGGCTTTCTCACTGAATGTGCCTTATTTCATATTAAGAAGCCTTAACCTAATGGCACATTCGGCTCAAGAGTCACGACAGGTATTGACGGTCATCACCCACCATGGGTTGGTTCAGCTATTAGTAATGAATGCCATCAGACGAATCCCGATCCCGTGGGAACTGTTTCGGGATTCCACAGAGGAATAAGTAGCAGTCGCTGTGGCTGCTAGGGAAGATGAACCAGAAGCCATGGAGGAGGAAAATGTAGGAGAAGATGACTATGTTGACCAGGAGGAACCAGAAGAGATGGAGATGGAAGCTGAAGAATTTGAAGAAGAGGCTGCTCCCCAAGAGCAAGATGAAACCATGGAACCAATGGAAGATGTGGAAGTTGACACAGAAAGGCCCACTAGTACCACAGTCGAGGTTGTCCCACAAGAACTAGCCTCACCTGTGGAAATCGCAGAGCAATTTGATAGCGTGACAACCACAGAAGCGGGGTCACAACAAACATGAGTGGGTGAATTGGTCGATATTGCGACCGAAGGTACTCCACAAGGACCTCATGTCACCATGGAGTCGATGGAGGAGGATAACCCGAATGAAGAAGAGGTCGTGACCACCCCAACCATAGAACCCATGGAAGAAGTGTTGGGAGAACTAGGGCGTGAGGTTGGCGCTGAACCACAAGAACCAGTTTTGACCTTGGGACCGAACATTGAAGATCCCTGCCAGTTCTCCTTTTTCTCCTTTATTCCAAGAGGAGCAAGGCGAACTCATTCCCTTCTGTGCGTAGAAGAAGATCTTGCCATTCCTCCAATTCTATCATAAAAACCACAACTGTGTGGGGTGGATGATACTCAAACAGACACATTAGAAGGAGAGCATCTCGCAAGGGAACCACCGGTCACGATGAGCGTGCAACAAGAGGAAATAGTTGTAGGCGAAGAGGAGGGACCAAGCGAAGCGGTCCCGATGAATGAGCCAATGGAAGAGCCAGGTGAGAAGGTCATAAGACTCCCAGTCAAACAAAAACATCATCTACAGTTTAAAGAGACAATGCGGCTTAAGATGGAGGTCAGGAAACTAAGGAAACAGGTACACAAAATGCATAAGTAGATGAAGTATTACAAGCACCAAGCTAGAAAGTCCAAGGCCATAGGAGTAGAAACAGAGACTCATACGGACCAAGTAGCCATAACCTCTGTTGCTACTCAAGCAGACCTGGTCGAGAGGTTGTTTGAAGACCGTGAGCATGCTTTAATGGTTGAAGTGCAGACTTGGAAATCTATTGTGGCTCAGTATCAAAATGAGGTCAGAAGAACTCAGGATCGAGACTCCAGAACTATTTTTGAATATGTGAAGCGTATAGACATCATGAGATTAAGGCATGCGAAGCAGCAACTCAAGATGGAGCATCTGGAAAAGAAAGTGGCAGAGCTGAAAACTGATAAGGAGAAGATGTTTAATTTGGCGCAAAAGGTGATGGCATGTCGCCCCCCTGCTTCTTGTTATTCTTTATTCTTACATGAACGTTTTCTTTTATTTTGCATGGAGAGCATAAAAAACGAGATTAGTTATAAAATAGAAAATGGTGTACAATTCCTCCGAATAATGAGGCACCACGACGTGCCAACTCAACATTTGATGTGTGAATTTTACCTGCATGGATATCTGCTGCGCCTGGACAAAGAATTCAATCCGGTCCCATATGTAGGAGACATTCATTTAAGGGCCCTCACCTCTTACACTTTCAACCAGATCAGTTGGCAGAAAGCTTTTAACACATTTGAATCTAGTTAGGTTCCAAAGTCATTTATAGTAAGAGGAGAACCTAAGAGGTCAGTCACCATGTTCACTAAACACAACATCTTTTTGGGAATTGAGGCGAATAGAGACAGAATGTCGAGGACACAAAATTGGTGCCTTGATCTTTGTGTTAAGAAAATAGTCACATTTCATGAAGAATCCCTTGATTGCTATCAGAAAAGGTGGATGATGGCACCTACAGCTGTCCAGAACAGGGAACCTTTTGGGGCACCAAATTTTGCACGAGTACTCCCCAGAGTGCCCAGATATGTGGCATGTGTTTGAACAAGCGGGGTCCGATGGATGGGACTCTAGCTTCAGTTTCCCACTATTTTGTTGCCAGTAGAAGACTACACTCCAACGTATATCGTCCCGGAATATTGGTGGGAAGAATTCCACCTTTCAGATGGTTTTAAAGTTCCAGGGATAGAGATGGCCGAAGAATATGATCTCACCCATTTTCAGGAAGCCAACAATTAGCGAAATCTAGACCTGCGGAGGCGGCAAACTGCATGAGGGCATGTAGAAGGCTAGTTGGGGGGAGATGTTGGGCACCAAATCGGGCTATCTTTCTGTTGCATTTCCATTACCTTTTTGACCTTTTTGCACTTATTTACCTATGTTTACTATGTTAAACCTATAAGGTAAATACCCATGCCTTGTCTATTGGAATATTTTATTAATGAAATAAAGTCGCGGAGTTTTGCCTATTCGCAGCACTAAAACGAATGTTTGACCGCAGCTTCTGGAGAACAGGAACCAAGGCTTCATCTCGCAGCAGATCCGCTATTCACAGCAACAACCAAGCCATAACGAGGCTGCGTAGCTGGAGTCACACACCCCTGAACCATCTTGGGCATCTCGTTGATTTTGTTTATCTGGTACTGGTGTTGTTCCAACTAATGTATATCTTTGGGGATATGGTTACCATGTTTTGGGGAAAGAGGTTGTTCTCCCTCTCGATGTATAAAAGACAGTTTATTCCTATAACTGGGGATGTCCCCATTTAGATTGTAATAACCCTTTTCAGATTTATAAAACACTATCTATTTTTGTTGTCTTCATCTTCGTTGTGACTAACGCAACCCTGATCAGAGAGCTGGGCCCACTCTTTTGATCAGGTGTTGCATTTTTTTGTGTGTTTTATTTATCATTTTAGGCTTTATGTTACAGTGTGTGATTCTTATGATTACTTTTCGGAAGTTGTAGTTAATCCAGTTTGACAGTAATGCTTTGAATCTTAATCGTGAACCCTTGGCCAGAACAAATCGTACTCTTGCCCCTGCATATACCTTACACGTTGCCTTGAAAGAATATGCACCCGGATTGATAAATTAATGTAGGAAAAAGGGTGAATAAATCGTTCATACCTAGACACCAACATTTTGGCACCATTGTCGGGGAGGCTAACAAGGTGCAAGACAACGATCTGGACCAACCAGAGGGTCAATCTCTCATCCTGGGGAGAGAACGAGCTTTCTCACTCTGCTTCAGGTCCTGAGCGTAGGTGTTCTTTCTGCTTGTTTTTATTTTTTCTTTTACGTTTTTTCCAATCTCTTGTCCTGGGGAGGGAGGAGTCCTTTGACGTCCTGCTCCAGACCCTAAGTTAGATTTACTTCTTTCAAACCCTTGTGTGTTTTTCTTCGGAAACCCTATCTTTTACCCTAGGGAGGGAGCAGTCTTTTGATGCCCTGCTTCAGATTTGAAAAGTATCAGGTCTTTTTGTGGTGTGTTTGTTCTAGTCCATGGGAGGGAAGAGTCCTTTGACACCCTGCTCTGGGCCCTAAACCTTAGACTCTTGTTTTTTTAGCTTCCTTTCTTTTTCGTAATATCTTTTGTCTTGGGGAAGGAATGGTCCTTTGACACCTTACTTCAAGACTAAAGCATTGTAGGTTCATTCCAAGACCCTCCATCATACCAACACTTGTATGAACAAAGAACCGAATAACGGGGGCAGAGGGAAAGCCCCAAAGAAGGGAGGACCAGATTTGGGAAGAAAGACCTACATCCAGCGGATTATAGAAAAGGCTAAATCAGAAACATCATCTCGCGCAGCCGTGATACCAAGGGCACGAAGAGTGAAGTCTGAGGGACAATCAGTAGATCAACCAGTGTTGTCTACAACACTCTTGGGTAATACGACACAGCAGGTCCCTCCAGCAGTTGAAGAAACATCTAGCAGTATACCTGACCAGGAAAATCTTATGTTGGTAACAGAGGGGGAGGAGTTTGCAATCAGAACCTCGACAGAGTCAAACCACTCCAACAAGGAAGAGGAGATTGTAGCCGAGGGATCAAGTCACCAGGACACAGGAGAAGGGATCGAAGGAGTATTTGCATCACCAAGGGACCATGGAAGTGTTGCTAAAGCAACCCAGATCCAAGGGGTAAGGAAGCCTCAACCATCTCCTACAGAGCCTAGTGAAATACCCAACGGTTATTGGAAGACATTTATGGCTCCCACAACCTCCACTATCGAGTTTCCAATCGGAGACCTGGGAGCTGGTGCGCCCACAAAGCCTATTCCATTAGCAACCTTACCAAAATTTCATGGGCTTGTTTCAGAAGATCCCGACACATTTCTATTCAAATTTGACATAGTGTGCCGAGGGTATGACTACACGACAGAGGCCCAAAAGTTAAAAATGTTTCCTTCTACATTAAAAGGAACGACTCTACGATGGTTCATGGGCCTTGGACGAAGTTCTATTTCCACATGGGATGATATGCGGACATCTTTTCTGTAAAAATACCAGGATTACTGTAAATCCTGGAACATTAAGGAAGAACTTTTCAAGTTCGCACAATAGGAAGACGAGAGTTTGGAATATTGTGTGGAACGATTCAAGTACACCTTACAGAGGTCAAGTCACTCTGACCTGGATAAGGAAATTTTAAAAATTATCCTCCTTCGATCTTTCCGTGAGGACTCGATGAAACTATTGAACATTGTGGGAAAGGGAGACATCTCTAAGGAAAGCTTCGAAGGTATCTGCGAATTATGCATTCAGCGCTCAAGGGGGCTTGCAAGAAATAGACAAGGAATTCACTCAGTAAAAGGGTCTGGTGGAGGCATTACGAAAGCAGAAAATGGAAACCTGCTAGACAATCTGAGGACGGATATCCTCAGCACCCTGTTAGCACAAATGGATACGTTGTAAGTAAAATAGAAGTAGCTGGAATTGGACAGGACTATGGAGATATTATGCCCGACGTGTAGAAAGAAGCATCCAGAGAGGGAATGTCCACTAAACTCCATAGAGGAATGTGCAATCTGCGAGCTAAATCATGCAACAAGCTCATGCCCCTCCCTACCAGGCCTAAAAGTAGTATTTCAAGGAATGGGGAAAGACATGGAGCAACTGTACCTGATGGGGTCTAGAAAGCCATGGCAACCTCGACCACCAATGGGAAATCAAGGTATGTACTCAGATCCATCTTAGTATTTCAATAATTCTAATATGAATCCTCAGTCCATGCCCTACCATTCCATGTGACCATAATACCATTTTCCACCATGGCAGCAATGGAACCCTCAAGCCATTTCAAGCTCCCCATGGGCTCCAACTTGGCGAGGATCCCCTCCTGGGAAGTTTCCTCAATCGATGCCATAGCAGCAACTCCAACTGCCCTCTAATGTGCCTCTGGGTAATCAACCTGCCCTTCCTCAGCTCCCAATCCAACCTGATCCAAATCCTAATAGCAAGGGATCTCATCAAACTGACATTCTTAACCTACCTTCATATAGCATTTCCACTGCAGAGTTGTATGAAATGATTCTACGATCAGGGCGAACAGTTAATGTTCAACCTCCTCCAGTTACCATTGAACAACTTGATAGTGAAGGTAAGGAATCAGAACCAATTAATAAAGAGCCAAAACAAACTGATAGAAACCAGGCACCTCCTGTACAACAACATTAATCTGAACCACCTTACCTAGAGAGACTAACTTTGAGTAAATCAAGCCCTCAAGCTGAATTTGATTTATTAGGAGAATTGTAGAACCTATTTGTTAAAATTCCCTTGTTACAAGCTATGAAGGATGTGCCAATATATGCAAAGACTCTTAGGGAATATTGTTCAAAGAAACCTGCAAAGAAATCCAAAGACCCCCTTACCATTAATGTTATGGGAAAATTATCAAATTTCATGACGGGAAATTCAATGCCTGAAAAGTATGGAGATACGGGCAACCCAATTCTGATAGTACAAATTAATGAGGTACAGATTTCGAATGTGCTGGTAGACATGGGTGCTGCCATTAACGTTATCACCACTGAAACCATGCATGCATTAGGTCTTCGTAACCTGAAATATACACCTACAGTATTGGAATTGGCAGACCGATCCATAGTTAAACCTGTAGGGAAGTTGGAAGATGTAACAATTTTAGTAGATTCATGGCACTATCCCATAGATTTATGGTCTTACAGACACAAGCTTCGGTGGGCGACCATCCTTTGATTTTGGGTAGACCATGGCTGGCTACTGCATATGCTTACATTGAGTGTCGATCAGGGCACATGGTTGTTTCCAATGGGAACAACATTAAGAACTTAGTGTTATACCCACCTACAGAACCAAACACATCCATAAAATTGTAAATTGCAGAGCTAACAACAGGAACAATAACTACTTTGAGAGCCATACACAAAGGAGTTATTCAAGAAGACCTAGTGAAACACAGAGAAGAAGTTACAACAGGTTTGAATCTTTGAGCACTGAAGTGGAATGTTACAAATGTAACAATTTTGAACACATGGACAAAAATCGCAGAATGACAGTCCCTCCTAAAGAACCTCAACAGAGTCACAATCAAGAATCTCAGAAAATGACATGGATAAGAAAGAAAGATCAGTATAGCAATGAAGAATGCACAGTCACTCTACAAGCTAAACAGAAGAAACGTGGTTGGTATGTTGACAGTGGATGTTCAAAACACATGACAGGTGATAGAGACAAGTTTCTTACATTACGAAAGGAAAGAGATGGATCAGTCTCCTTTGGAAATGATGATTCATCCAA
>JASDQU010228589.1:4074-17231 GCA_032191745.1 Picea mariana | reverse complement strand
TCAATTAGCAATCCTTTAAAAATCTCAACTTTCTCATCGAACTGTTGTTTTGTTAGGAACAACGAGTTGAGGATCAAATTGGGATCTTGGACTTCGTTAGTGCTTCCAGATAGGTCCACCTCCATGAGCCTTTTGAATAGCTCTTCTCTCCTTGTTATGTCTTGGTTGCACACCTAAACGATGTTGTTCAAGTTCTTTATTTTTTCTTTCCAACAGGAATTCAACTGCTTGATCCAACTTGGAGAGGGAAGGTCCTCCTCTCTTCTCTTTAGTTCTAACATGTTGGAAACTTTAATACCAAAGGGTACCACGAAATCAAGGTAGAAACCTTCTTCATTTTTTAGGTCGGCTTGTAAATACTCATGTAAGGCATGCACCCTCGAGCCAAAAGAAATCATGTTATTTGAAATTTCCCAAGCTTCGGTAATCAGTGCCATTATTTTCTTGATATTATTCTCCACATGGATCCTGGTTGATGTGAGTAAGCTTGAGGATCCTTTCAATTTGGATGTGGGTGTGGTGGATCTGACAATTGCCAAAGGGCTGGCAAGAAGTGGAAGAGGCATCAAGGTCTCTTATAGTTCCTTAATCCTTTCCTTTAACTTTATATTTTCTGCTTCGAGACCACCAATGGATTCATCCAATGCATCGCCAGTTTCTTTATGGATTCTAGAAATATGGGAAGGCCGCATATTTCTTAAGTTAACCTCTGAACGTGATTTCCCATTTTTATTCTTCGCATCACTCTTCTCAATAATTAATTTCTTAGATTCGTTGTCAAAGACAACGCTCTGAAATACAAATGATTCTTCTTCATCAAAGATCTCATTCTCAACAATTTCCAATGACTGATTCTGGTGGGTCGCGCCTCTTAGCTGATCAATGTTAGGAAACATCTTCTCAATGTCAGTCTCAAGCTCCATATATTTGAGGGAGAAGCTATTGATTTCACTTTCAACGTGATGCTCTTCTTCCTCTTGTAAAATATTCTTCCTCTTCTTCCTCAGAGGGAGTTTATGTGAGCTTCAATTTTTCCTAGAGGCAGGGATGATTTTAAGGATGGAAATTTATTTTAAAATGTAGAAACCTTGGCGAATCTTACTAATCCCTCATATGCCAACTATAAATGTTTGGCGATATTTTTGTAATATATTCAAATTTCTAAGGATTTTATATAGTTTTTATAAAATTTTGGCGATTTTTAAGGTAAAATAATTTTATCCTATAGAATTTGGGCGAATCATTTTTAAAATAGAAAATCTCGTTTTTGGAAAAACCGTGGAAAATTAGCCCATGAGCGAAATTTATCCCCTAAAATCATCCATGCCTCGAGGGGGGTTCTTTTTTCCTCCTCTGCCTGAACTACTATCGATTACTTTTTTAGATGGGTGGGTTGTTGGAGCATTGCTTTGGGGTGTTGTAATCTTAGGATTAATAGTTGAAGACTGGGCACTCTTCTCGCTGGGACCCTTTCCTTTCTGTTTGTAAAATTCATTGGTATTGATTATCGTCTCTAAGTTGCCAGCAGTGTGGGTTGGATTTCCCAGCTTATTATCTTCTTCTTCTCCTAGAACAGTGTGGATAAATGAATTGCTAAAACACATTGTTAACATATGTTCCACAAATATTCTGTTAGCTCAAACCCTCTAATATTTTCAGCATACTTGATATTGAAGTTGTGGAAGTGGTTTGCAAATTCATCAATTTTGTTCATATTTTTTAATACAAAATCCCCAATTTTCCAGGGCAAAGGTATGAATTTATTTTTTTGTTTCTCATGAAAAAGTGCAACCAGAAATTATATTGCCTTGCAACTTCCGTAACAAACATTCTGTCGGATATATGGCATGGAAGAAAGGAGGGATTTTCCTTAGAACCAAAAATCCCGATGACATTGTAATTTTCCATTTGCTCCAAAGTCCTCTTTTTATCCAAGAATTTACTAGCCTAAGCAGATATTCTTGGGGTATCTTTTCCAAACAACAATCCTTTAAGAACAGAGACAAGGTCGTTGAAAACTTCATAAAAATGTAGGGAAGCTTTGTGCCTCCATAACACTGGGTACCAAAAGGTCACAGGGTCAAATTCACAATTCACCCTCTTGCATATAGACAATTTAGGACGAGAGAAAATAACATTTGGGACATTTGTGAACTCGTCAACCCGAGAACCCGCGAACCCGTCATTGCAGAAGGTTGAGAATTGGCTAAGTGTTGTAACGCAGTTGGTCGGAATCAATATAAGAGAGATGATATACTTAGGAGCTCGGGGAGTCCAATGGTCAAAATGTAGATCATGGATCATTTGGGTACAAAATGTATGTCACAGAACAAGGGATATGAAAGCTTAAAACCCGCCAACCTCGGAACCTGCGACTATAGAAACGACTAAGTATAGGATAATTTGGTGGTCATTCGGACTCATGATGTGAGAGTGTGGATGGAGATGAGGATCCACGAGTCCGCCAAACCGCGAACCCGCCATTTTGGGAAAATGACTAAGTATAGTAACTAGAAAGGGAGAATAGTAGGGAAAAAAGAAAAGGGGAATTTGGGTAAGTATAGAAGAGGGAAAAATAAATGGACAAAATAAGTTGGGAAAATAGAAAAGGGGAGGGAAATTTCGGAAGAAGGAATTGATCTCAATAGGTCTGAGTGACCAAAATAACTAGTGTAATTATGATATGCGTTAATTAAGATCTTCAGTTTTGTGTGTGTTAATTTTTTGGTGTATGCCTTTGACTTCATTCAGTATCTTGTCTCTTGGAGATTCTAACATATGCATTTGCAAGAAGAACGCACAAAATAAATTCTAGCCAAGTTGTAAAACTCTGTTTAAAATATTTCTTGAGAATTTGTCTTCGCAGGAACAAAATGTCACAATTTGGCGCAGTGAAATCACCCCTTAAGGATCTGCGACACATCAACCTTGTTAATGAGTTATGCGCTCAAAGTGATCTGCGACAGATCTCGTCCATATTTCTCATTGATACTTCTGCAAGCATAGGTTTATCCACACACTATGGTATTTTCACGCAGCGTTATCTAGGATATAGTGTAATCTAGCGTTGTAAGAAAAGGAAATATGAACACTTGTTTTTTTTTATCCGAGGCTAGATGAGCATCCTGAATGTTATCAGCTGACAAAGTATTGAAACTATGAGATCATGGGTTAAATGTGGTGGTTCACGCCATCATTTTTTGTATCAAAGTGATATTGTATATAAGGAATCATGCCACCCAGGCGAGGAGGCAGGGATAGGAATGTGGTAACTGATAAGTTATGCTATGAGCTGAGGCACGTCCAGGAAATGATGGAGGCCATGGAGACAACTCAGAGGAGAGAACCTGAAATAGGAGATTTCAATGAGAGTGAAGATAGAATCTCTGATGAGGAAACAAAAGGAGCTCTAGGAGGAGAAAAAACAGAGGAACATATAGTAAGATTAGTCACAAAGGTGGGATCCTTGCCTAAGATGGAAGTGCCCACATACGAAGGTAATTTAAATGTTGATGAATTACTTGACTAGATAAATGCCATGGACAAATATTTTGATTATGAAGAGGTAGATGAGGAGAAGAAAGTGAAGCATACAGTGACTAGGCTAAAGGGACATGTGACTCTATGGTGGGATGAGTTGCAAGCAGAAAAAAAGAGAAAAGGAAAAGCTAAGATCAAGAGTTGGGATAGAATGGTGGCCAAATTTAAAGGTAAGTTCATGCCTAAGGATTATCATTTGAATTTTTTTAGACAATTGCAAAACCTTAGAAAGAAAACTATGATAGTAAAGGAATACGTAGAGGAATTCTATAGGTTGAACATTATAGCTAGTCACATTGAGGAAGATGTTGAGAAGGTTGCTAGATAAATAAATAGCTTGAGATATGAAATTCAAGATGAAATCAACCTTTTTTCCCTAAGAATTGTTGAAGATACATATCAAGCAGCTTTGAAGGCAGAAGAGAAGCTGGCCAGAAATCAAAGCTAGAGAAACAGAGGAAGGAGTCCAGCAAGAGGTAAAGTACAATCTAACAGAGGAAGATTTTAGCCTTTAAAAGAAGAGGCAGGAATTTCAAGTAGCCAGACACCAAGAGGAGGAGAATCAAGAGAAATAATATTTTTCTCAAGAGGTTGAGGAAGAGGCTAATAAATGAGATGTTATACATGTGTTAAAATAGGACACATGTCATGGGACTATCGAGAGAACAAGGAATAAAATCACAGGAATGCACATGTTGCAAAAACAAAGGAAGAAGATGTGAATGCAGTAGCAAAAGAAGAAAGTACAGAGGTAGGGGAATCATTGTTATTGAAGAGAGTTTTAGTTAATGAAGAAAAGGAGTTCATGAACTAGCTCAAAGGTAAAAAAAAATTAGGACAATATGTAAGTCAAGAGGTAAGTGTTGTAAAATTGTCGTTGATAGTGGTAGCATAGAGAATTTGGTTTCCACAGAGATGATAGAGAAGTTGGTATTGCAGAGGATAGTACAACCCATTCCCTACTGAGTGTCCTGGTTGTAGAAGGGACATCATATTTTGGTGAATGAATAGTGTAGAGTGGAATTCAAAATTGGTAGCTACAAGGATGAGGTGCTATGTGATATAATGCCCATGGATGTCTATCATATTTTTTTGGGAATACCATGGCAGTATAACATGAAATCCATTCATGATTCTAGGATGAACACTTATTCTCTTGAAAGGGATGGGAACACGCATGTGTTATTTCCTTTGAAGGATGAGACAACAAAGGTAGAATCTAGTTCGAGTGTACTGTTGATAAGTGGGAAGGAGCTACTGCAAGAAATCAATAAAGAAGAATAGGTGCATTTTTCATTAATTGGTAAACCAAAGGTAATACTCACTAATACAAATATGGATAATTTACCTACAGAAGTTAAATTTATGCTTGATGAATTTGTTGATATTATAGTATATGACTTACCAAATACTCTACGTCTTGTGAGAAGTATTAGTCATCACATTGATTTAATCCCCGGAGCAAGATTTCCTAATAAAACATCATATAGAATGACCCCACAAGAGAATGAAGAGATTAAAAGGAAGGTACAAGAGCTGTTAGATAAAGGATTGGTGAAGGAGAGTTTGAGTCCATGTGTTGTACCAACAATACTCATCCCAAAGAAGGACGGAGGATGGTGCATGTGCACTGACTCCAAATAAATCATCAAGACTACCATAAGGTACATATTTCCATTACCTCGTATTGATGATTTGATAGATTTCTTAAGTGGTGCTAAGTATTTATCAAAGATTGACCTAACGAGTGGATATCATCAAATAAGGATAAGAGAGGGTGATGAGTGGAAAACATCTTTCAAAACTAATGATGGATTGTATCAATGGTTGGTGATGCCTTTTGGGCTCATAAATGCTCCAAGTACATTTATGAGGTTAATGAATGATATTTTAAAATAATTTATCGAGAATATTGTGATAGTGTATTTAGATGATATCTTAATATGTATCTAGACAAGAGAGGAGCATCTGAGACATCTCTGAATGGTTTTGAGTACTCTGCAAAAAGAAAAATTGCTAATCAATTTTAAGAATTGTAGCTTTATGAAGAATGAGCTGGCATATTTGGGATTTGTAATATTTGAAGGAGGATTGAAGATGGATACATAAAAGGTCCGAGCCATAGTGAATTGGCCTACTCCCATAAATGTGTTTGAGGAAAGAAGTTTCCATGGACTATCAATTTTTTATAGGAAATTTATCAAAAATTTTAGTTAGTTGTGTGCTCCAACTATTGATACTATCAAAGAGAACAAACAACCATACAAGTGGATAGTGGCAGCTGATCGAAACCTTCAAATTTTGAAGAAGAACATCATTGAACATCTTGTGTTAGCTTTACCAATTTTTGACAAGTTATTTCAAGTTGAGACTAATGCCAATGGGACTGCAATAGGAGTTGTCTTGAGCAGGAGCAAAGACCGATTGCATATTTTAGTGAGAAGATGAATGAGGCAAAGTAGAAGTATTCTTCTTATGATAAGGATTTTTATGCAATTGTGCAAGAATTGAAGAAATGGAGACATTACCTTATGCCCAAAGAGTTTTTTCTTTACACTGACAATCATGCATTACAATTTATTAGTCAACCAAAACCGAATCAAAAACATACCAAGTGGGTTGAATTTCTACAGAAATTTACATTTGTAATTAAACACACCAGTGGGAAAGTAAATAAAATTGTTGATGCATTAAGTAGAATTAATTTTCTTTCGCAAGAATTTCAAGTCAAGACTTTAGGCTTTGATGGGTTAAAATAAATGTATCGAGATGATGTAGATTTCAAAGGTGCCTATGCATCTTGTGAAATCTTAGTTATTGGTAGCAGAGTTTAATGGTTGGACTATATGCTACATGAAGGAATGTTGTTCAAGAATAGTAAGTTGTGCATACCGAAGTGTTCAATGAGGGAGAATTTTATCAAAGAAAAGCACACTAGAAGACTGTCAGGACATTTTGGCCAGGATAACACTTTTTCTCAAGTAAATGCTTTTTATTTTTGTCCTAGTATGCAGAATCAAGTGAAAAAGTTTGTGGAAAGGTGTAGAATTTGTCAGCATGCTAAAGGGAGAAGTCAGAATACAAGGTTGTATTTGTCACTACCCATTCCAAGCAGGCCATGGGATGCAGTGAGTATGGACCTTGTGTTGGGATTTCCAAGAACAAGGAGAGGTAATGATTCTATCTATGTTGTGGTAGATAGATTCTTAAAAATGGCTCATTTCATTGTTTGTACCAAGACTGGTACTGAAAAAAATGTTGCAAACTTGTTCTTTAAATAGGTTTTGTAACACCCATCTAGGATGCTAGGTAATTAATCACTCATTAAATAGATAAGCATTAACAACTTTGATTTAACATAATTTAAATGATTTTCATTTACACGACTCTTTTACATTTTCTCAATGATAACTGTAAATAACATGATGAATTAAGTAATATGTTAACTCTAAGATGAAAAATTAAAACAGATGTACAACAAAATACCAATGAAAATACCTCCTCCATGGTCTGTTGAAGCTCATCAATTGCCATGTAGCTTTGTTAGTAGTAGGAAGATGCTTCCAACCATTATTTTCTCACTTGCCCAGAGCGAAACAACGGAATCCTACCAGCCAACTAGGAGCCTAGACGGCTTCCTAGCTCCAAGAAACCTTTCAGTTTCTTGGCCCTCCGTGCCTGTGACTCCATGAACAACAAAGCACAAATGCTAAAAAAAAACCATCATAAGAAATATATCTTCCAAAGATTTCACAACTTCTCATCATGCTCAAACCTCCCCCCCATTCCTTTACTCACCACTTCTTCTCCCTATTTATCAAGTTTCCATAGACCATTCCCCAAGTCTCCTCAACCACCCTCATTATTATCCATCAACCTTCCTTATCTAGATTTTTGGGAAAAGATTAAAATAAAACTAAAATATAAATAACTTGCATTAAACAACAATATATAAAATGCAAAGGCTTTCTTCTCATACTAGATAATAAATGCAATTTGACAATTTTCCCCAAAATGTACATGACAACCAACCATGCTCATTTAATTCATCATACCAACCATCAATCAAAGTCAAAGAAGGTATTTAATTCTTCTAGATATTTTGTATGCAATATAATTTACATAATCAATAAACATTCAATTAAATAGTTAATAATCTACTATAATAATTAATACATTAATTAATTGTATTAGTGTACATGTGTAGAGTATGTGTGCGTAGCTAGCAGACACATATCGCATGCATGTACTAATGATAAAAACCATCGTCTCTAGTGCATAGTTTCTATATGATCACTGTAATATCCCCAAGGATGAGCCCCAGTTGTATTTATAAATTGTAAATATGTTTTGTAAGCTGGTGAGCTAAGTGTTGATAAGCTGGTGGGCTTATGTGTTTATTAGGCCAGAGAGCCTAAGTGTTAAAGGCCAAGAGCCTGATTTTGTATATGTAACCATGCAGATCATTAATAAAATATAAACATCGTTGCGTGTAGACCGACCACAAAGAAAGAGTGATGGAGGACTAAGCTTCCACAAGCTTGGGTAAGGGAGGAGGCTAAGTGTGTGGGCCTAGGGGCTAAGCTAGGGGGATTACCTCTAAAGGGGATAATAATTTATTATTATTTCCTAAAGGCTAAGGTGGACAATTGACCAAGTGTTGTCCTAAGTTCTTTGAAAAGGAACATGTGCAAAAAGGGAATGCATGCAGCTCCAGGAAGACAAGTGTCGACCTGGGCGCATGCAGTTAAAATTTGAAGCATCATCTATGTTGGGGGTTCACGGGTCATTATTCCATCCTCCTTCTGAGTTCTCCAACCATTCTTCCATCCAGATTCTGAACCCGAAACCTCCATGATCGACCTCTGCGTTGATTCATTGTCACACACCCTGAAACCCATGGACTGCACTGTGTCTCCTGTGAAGTATGAGAACCTTGTAAATGCCTAATTCGTGCTATGTCTTAGTGTGGACGGTTTTTGTTTGTGGATGTCTATACCCAATTTTATATTGTTGTTGTCACCTGTGAGTTAACTGAATGTTGTTGTTGTTGTTGTTGTTATCTTTACCTTGCAGGAATTGAGTGAAAACTGGTTGAATAAGCGGGTTGTCAGGCCCGTGGTTGAAGAGGCAGGTTGTCAGGCCTGTGAGAAGCTCTCTCCAGGAGAGAGAGTTTGTTGGGATGTGGTTTTCTCCCAGAGAGATTCCAACACCATCTACGAAGCTCTGAGAATTCCTTATCCGACCTGCTGCCAAGACTCTGAGAGGGAGGTGAAACAATCGATGAAATGTGTGACAGTGAAGGTGTATACTCCCAAGTGGAACAGGCATGTGGGGAATGAGAGTCCGCGAGTAGTGGGCATAAGAAAGATCTTGGAGAGAGAGTTTGTTGGGAAGTGGTTTTCTCCCAGAGAGAGTTCAACACCAGCTACAGAGCTCTAAGAATTCTTGATCCATCCTGTTGCCGAGACCTTGAGAGGGAGGTGAAGTAGTCGATGGACTGTGTGACAATGAAGGTGTATACTCCCAGGTGGAAAAAGAATGTGGGGAATGAGATTCCGTGAGTAGTGGGCGTAAGAAGGCTCCTGGAGAGAATCCTTCTGGTTGCACTGTGCAGTTTTCCTGTAACCTCAGCCTAGTCTAGGATTCCCTTGCCCTAGGTGGAGATTAGTCCCAACTCGGGGGTGACCCACTGTTGAGCATGATGAGAAGCGTGGTCTAAGGCAGGGAGGTTCATGGAAGTTCTGCACGTAGTTGGTGGATTTACTCCAGCTAAAAGATAAGTATCATTTATGTGCTTAATTATGTATTTTATGCATGTTTTGTGATGCTTGAATGTTATCGTGTATTACGTTGCATATATGAATTATTGTCCATTACATTTGAATCTATATGGTAGTAGTAACTCTATGTTATGTGTTTTATTTTGATTAAAATGCATTTTATATATTTATATGTGAATGTTCTGCGTGGTAGTGTTACTCATCCTGTTGAATGGTCAAGGATGTTTAAATTGGTATCAAAGCTAAATAAAGCGTCTGAGTAGTGGCATCACCTGACACTGTTGGTGGTTGGGGAGGTTACAAATTAGTATCAGAGGCAAGGTTTCAACATTGAGCCTGAATGGGCTGGTTAAGTGGTCATTGGACCCAAGGTTTCAAGAGGAAATTGTGTCCGGAGGACCAATTTCGAACCCCAGAACCCAATTTCGAACCCCAGAACCTTCCTGAGTGCCAAGAAGTTACCTTGGTCGTGTTACGAATCTCAGGAGGAATAGCGGTATCATAAAACCATGACAAAAGTGGTGTTGTACCATAGAGTAATGTGGACCTTAGGATCTGTTCAGAAGGAAGGGAAATCCCTTACGACCATCAGATATGGGGAAGGTGCAGAGGAGTTAAGCCGGAATCCCTTCGGACTTCGCGACTTCAGT
This sequence comes from Picea mariana, assembly GCA_032191745.1. Lineage (NCBI taxonomy): Eukaryota > Viridiplantae > Streptophyta > Pinopsida > Pinales > Pinaceae > Picea > Picea mariana. The sequence continues at coordinate 7,258 of JASDQU010228589.1, read as the reverse complement.
GAAGTATGATGCTAGAAACAAGAGAAGGGTCTAATCCCGAAGCTCCGAAGTGGATCTACACTATAGATCTGGAGAGGAGAACTCGACTGTTGGATCAAGCCAATGTTAAAAGGTCAAACACAGTTGTGAAGGGCGAAAGATCCCAAAGAGCCAAAGTAGTGAGTCATGATTATGTCACTTGGATGGACGTGGACACATGGGATATGTGCCATGTGTCAGTGGGTTTTGAACCCGTGGAAGGTTGAAATTCCATATGGAACGTTATGTGTGACACCCATCTAGTATTCTTCCATGTGGCACTTCGTATGAGCATGGTTAGCTGGTTCAGACCCCCTCCTCTCCAAGGGCTGTGCGACCTCTCGATCTAGGATCTTTTCAAGACTGAATCGAAACAGTCTTTGATTCCTTGCTAGAACCTCTAAGAAAACAATCCAGAGGTCTCTATGAAAATTTCATCGGCGTGAACACGTGCTAATTGCAAGCCTTTTTCCATGTGACCATGCCTTCTGACCACACGCTTATTTGAAAAGGCGCATCGCGATTTCGTGTATCAGCTATATGAGTCAACCAACTCTCTATCCTTCGAACTTCCGAGTCCCAAAATTCCAACAAGGGTCTAGCGCATGCTAGCTCCTCGCTTATCCTCCATCCATATGACCCTTCACTATGACCTGGGGCCAATCCTTCCAAGCGCGTTAGGATTTCGCATATCGGGAACTCCCGATGCGATTCACCTCCGTTCTCTTGATCCTTCGATACCTGAAATTGTGAAATATTCGGATCAGATGAACGGTCCACACTGGTTCTCCATTCAACCACTATGATTATGTCGTGATTTTGCATTTCACAAATCCTCATGACTCGTACCTCCAACTTCTCGATTTATGAATCAAAAAAAGGATGATATGTCGCCATGTGTCCTCTTTCAATGGACGGTCTTGATGATTTTGGGATTTTGCGATTTCGCGAATTTCACTCTGCTTCTTCCAAATATTTTGGTTTCATGAAATTTTGATGACTCCTCGCAACTAACCAGTGCGCTACTTCTCCGAGATCTAACGACTTGTAAGATTTCGGCTCTTTCTGAATGGGTCTGGACCCTCGATCTTGTCCAATCTTCAAAATTATTTGCTGAAGGATTTCTCCCGCTCAATCCTCCGTACTTGTTTTTTCTTCGAACTTCAATTTTCTGCACTCCACCTCTGAATGCTTCAACTCTTCAAAACTTATAAACTTTTCTAAGTGTTTTCTCTCGAGACTTAAAACCACTACTCCTCTTGAAATTCTAGCAAATGAAATTTAAATCTTGCCCCTTAGCACACACTTTCACTCTGTGTATTTTTCAAAAGACTTGCTGACGCCCTCCTGGCATACTCTGTGCTCAACCTCCTAAGATTTCAAACTTTAACACAAGTTTGTTTCTATACGCACTCCNAATTCTTTTCTGAAGGATTTCTCCCTCTCAATCCTCCATACTTGTTCTTTCTTCAAACTTCAATTTTTTGCGCTTCACCTTTAAACGCTTCAACTCTTCAAAACTTAGAAACTTTTCTAAGTGTTTCTTCTCGAGACTTAAAACCACTACTCCTCCTGAACTTTGTCAATGAAACTTGACCTCGGCCCTGCGTGCACTTGCACTCTGCGTCTTCTTCAAAAGACTTTATGATGCCCTCCTAGCATACTCTACGCTCAACCTCCTGAGCTTTCAAACTTTAACACGAGTTTGTTTCTATATGCACTCCTTGTGCTCAATATGCACACTCTGCATATGTAATTTCCCCGCTATCTCTTCTGAACTTTAAGTCAAAAAAGAATTCTTCACACGCACTCCTTGTGCTCTGCATGCACTCCTTGCATAACCTTACAGAAGAGAAACAATTGAACTCATTCAATTATTCATTCATTCACTATGAACATCATCCATTCACAACACATAACAACATAGTCAAACCATAACAATATCAACACTGTGTATTTGGGTCAATTTCCTCTATTCTATTCATTTCATAAGGAAACATAATTACAGTTGTTTATAATTTACAACTATTACAAGAAAAACTTGTCTAAGGACCCAGAGCTTTTTCGCTCTTCTTCCTCCTATCTAAATACTATTACATTATGTTCAAGCAGTTACCCACTCAATTAATGCATCCTAATGACTTATCAAGGCTAATATCCGACACCTGTAATGCATTTACTGTCGTGTAAAGGATTTACAATGGTTCAGTCATTTCAAACGGTGGCCTGGTTTTACACAACCAAAATTAATTAACGAGAATTCCAAAAAGTCTTTGCACCTCTTCCAAGCTAGTTAATTGTGGGTTCAACTCCTTTGATGTGTTGAGATGTCGATTCCAATTCCACATCAACTTCCTTTTGATGTGATTGTGATGCTCCTACATCATTCCACTTGGAAGAGTGGACATTGTGTTTGAAGTCTAGTGGCTTGAAACATTCGACACCATTACCCCGAATTTTGAAGATATTTTATGAAATTCAAAGTGGAATGGATATAATATTGGCTTGAGGGATTTACAACTCCTTACACTTATATCATCTCCCATAGAATGGTAAAATTTGTTTGAGAAGTGTCCAAGTGAGATAGTTGCTCACATAATCCACATTTGAATGGAAAGAAGGAAAATATGATTAATTGGACATCAAAATGGTATATTCTCTACTTGCTTTGTCATTTTTTTTACAACATTCTGTGAGGACTCCTTTCATCCCATGATCATGGTCGTGCTATTGAGTTTATTCTAGGAGTGACCCTCGCAATATTCAACCATAGAAATGTCCATACTTGTAAAAGAGTGATATTAGTATCTTATCTAATATTTTTTTAATGTTAGAGTCATAAAAGTACATAGGAGCTCATTCTCAACCTCAAATCATTATGGTAAGTAAGAAGGACAAATCTTGGAGGTTATGCATAGATTATAGAGAACTTAATAAAATCGCCATAAAGGAGAGGTCCCCTATTCCAATCATTGATTATATATTAGATGAAATGACATTGTGTTATTTAATATACTAAATCTTAGTTTAGAATATCATCATATCTTGTTAAACATCTCATCGATGTGAATCCAAACTATCATGGACTTGGTCAATCTTTGAACCAACTCTACACCAATTCTACTATAAATCACCAAGCGTACTAATTAATAAAGAGCCTTCATGC
>JASDQU010228587.1:4024-16039 GCA_032191745.1 Picea mariana | reverse complement strand
CCATTTGATATACTTTAACATTTTTTAAGCATGCATAAGATAAAAGAAAACAGATTGCTTCCATTCTAGCAACTGGGGAAAATGTCTATTCAAAGTCGATTCCTTCAGTCTGTGCATATCCTTTACATACCAATCTAGCTTTGTTCCTTGTAACCTGTTGTTGGCAGCAATGATATAATTACTATCGTTTGTAAGCTGCCTACATAGGGTCTCTAAATTTTCATTACTCGTCATGAGCATTCTTACTAAATGACACTTATCACTTGTCACTTTTTACATATCTTCCTTTCGATTTTTGTTTTTATGACTGTAAGCATGAAAACTCGTAGTTGGAATTAACACTTTGTTGCGATTTTTTATTAAAGGAAAACTGTTCATATGGTCTATGATTGAAATTGTCATATTTTTGCTATGAACATGATTGTTCTCCTTGTTTATAACTCTTTTGTTCTAAACGTGCCTTGGGTACATAAGTGAAAGACCTCCATTCATTAATATTCAATTGATATTAATGGAGTTTTGATTCTTAAAAATTTTAATTATTCGATTTTATTTGATACACTTACCTTTGTAATCAAGCCATGACTATGCGTACTATGGTTTCCAAGTGTTCACATCCTCATACGTACCCATGCCAAGGTGTCATATGAAGTACAGAAAGCCATTACTCTTCTGAGTGGCCTCGGGCTTCACGATTTCGTTCCCATGCATAGAGATTAACACCTTTGCCTACCGTTTGAACCATCATAGCATTGTTTTGTTGAAGTTCGGGGCTATGGCTCTGTGGTTTTTTATCAAGCCCTACCTTCGAGTTCTGTGTTGATTCCCTTCTGTTCGCCATGGCTCCAGTGGTAAGGATCGATCCCAATGGCATCCAAACCTTGTTATCGTATGATAATGCCAGAGACGATTTAGAAAGGAACGGTTGGCGTTTTTTCATTGAAAAGTTTAAGGATTTCAATCTGAGAGTTGCCCAAGAGTTCGCATTGACCTTCGATGGCTGCAGAGCAAAGATAGGTGACGTGCAGCTAGAGGTGACTGAAGAATTTTTAAGCCAAGCTACAGGTTTACCAGCTGTTAGGCAAAAATGGTTCAAGAACGAAAAAGTTGAAGAGGTCCCCTGGACTTTGATGTTCACTTCACGGAAAATTACTAGTTGTGATCGATGTATGCTTGTCTCATCCTTAAAACCTAGGTGGCATGATCTACTTGCTATTGTGAAACAGTTCATTACGTGTGAAGGGAGATTTGGGTTAGTTTTTCTGTATAATCCGTGATTGCTTATGAGTTTCATTGACTTCCCGTGGAACATGCCCTACTTCCTGCTTATAAGTCTGTACAAGATGGGAAAACAATTTAGGAGGCAGAGGTCTGATTCAAGTTTATTCTATCATGGTTTAATTAAGATTATCCTTGTGCATCAGTTGCAATTACACAACGATTGTTGGGATTCTTTTGTGTTACGAAATGGCTTTGGCAATAGTGAGTTGGGACAGGTTGATAAGCTTGTTATCACATAAACCCTCGTGAACACTACAACCTCTTCTCCACCACTCTTGTCCTGTGATCCTGCCCCTAATATTGAACCCTCGACCTACCCTAATGCTATTCAATCGAACAATCAACCGGATTCGCACCCAAAGAGTTGCGCTAAAACTGTTAAAAAACCCACAGGGAAGAAGCACAAGGGCAGCATCGATGTTAATTATAAGAATAAAAGGGTTGTTCATTTGATTTCACGATGTTCTCGAAACAAATCCAAACCCTGTGCAGACACAAAAAACACAATTTAGGTAAGTGAAGACTCGGATTCATAAATTGAAAGGTTCTTGGCCGAAGAGGATCCAATGTCATATGGGCTTTGCCCTAACAGACCCTGCGATTATGTTAGCAACATGCCTCCATGTCTAAAGGATAATACCGAATTCCTGGCATTCGATTATGTGATAAACCTACATGTCGCGTGGACGATTCTCCAACCGTTAATGCTGTCAGTGCCAATGTACAGTCCCTACAGCCACAGTGTAATGAGTGTCGATCCTGGATCGACAGGTATTATATGGATGTGCCTTTTCTACAGTCCCGGCTTAAATCTTTAAAAGACCAAGTGGATTTGTTGACAAACGAGAACAATAGACTCCAATCCATAACTCAAGAAAAGGACAAACGCCTAAAAACTACAAGATCTGTCATTTTTAAGAATGTAGAGGCAGCGACAGCAATAGTAAACTCCAAGATTGCTTGATATGTTTTAATCCCATGATTTGAGGTATGATCTTTTTCAAGTTTAGCATGATTTTGTCACTCTAAATTTAAGATATATGATTTGTTTGAATAGATTACTTTTTAGTTTGTTTTGTTTGTTGAATAAAATATGATTGTAGTTGTAATTATAACTAGCTATAGAATCGTAAGATTCTGTAGCCAGTTAGAAAAATTCGAATTGCTTGATTTAACAATTGAAAACGTATCTAAAATCTTCCCATTTTTATTTGTTTTCAGGAACCCAAGATTTCTAAGGAGATTTGAGGCACTGTTGGGATCTCCCAGCCATACCATCTTTATGTTTTTAGTAAATAGATTAGGTTGTTGGTATTTTGATATCAAGTAAAATCAGGGAGGTTGCATCCCCCATATTTTTGGAACCTATATAAGCATGTTATTTTGTAAACATGAGATCATCTTTACCTAGGGCAAGACTATGGATTTTTCATTTACAGACTTGAATGAAATATAATACTCGTCACAGATTTATCTTTTCCGTATTGTGGTTTTATTCAAGTCATGATTATTTCAATTTGTAATTAGATTATGATTGGTTTCGCTGTCGTGGTTTACTACAAATTGGTATGATAAAAATTTATATATTATCCATGTTTTATGTTCCAGATTTAATACACAACAATCATTTTGTTCAAACTTGAATTAAGAGATTTATCTTTATCTTTTATTGAACGTTTATACACAAGTTCTCACAACAGGATTTATCTTAATGTGGTTGCTTGTGAAATTATGAGATTGTTGTGATCATATCTCTTATATGTTCTATCATTCGAATTCCATCATTACTGCTTCACATTTATGAGAAGCAATTGTAGGATCTAATGCGGGTTTACCTCATTAGACAGGGAGATTGGATGCTACATACTGAACAAATATTGGATGCGGTAACAGGTTAGTTTGTTAGTTTGATTTCATTAGTTTAATGAATACAGAAATTTCCTGCAGTTAAAACATCTTCTACTATTTGTTATTTCTGTTTTTAATTAGACAGTTTTGATATTCCATTTCTAGAGTATAAACAGATTAAATAATAGTTTTACTGTTGTTTAAAAAATCAATTTATATTCGATTTTTGCAGATTTAGATTAAAATTCGTATTTTATATATATTAGAAATAGAATCATTTGTATATATTGCACATATAATAAGTAGAGTTATTTTATAAATATTAGTTAGTTAAAATGTAAATATATATTAGATCTATATATAGTTTCCAGCGATTGTTATTCATCAAGTTATTGCATTTTCTTTAGTTTTGTTTTTTTGCTTTTTTTAGGACTTAGATCGGCCAACGGAGCCGCTAAACCCGTCGGAGTGGATTAATCCAAACGGCTTGTGTTAAGTAAACAACCCTGGACCAGATTCACTCCTCTAGTTGACGAGCAGTCAATTTCTCCCGTCAACAAATGGCGCTAGAAGGAGGGCCTGAAAAGTATTAATGGCACGAGGAGGTCATAAAACTCCTCCACCACCTACCCGCTCACCTATAGTAACTAGAATTCGTTCAGACGAAAACATTGTCCCTCAAATAGAAACCACATCAAACGACGATCTACGGATCACAGTTGAACCAGTAACTCCAAATCCTACGGGTGGTGACATACAAGAGATTGTTCGGCAATCTCTCATAAGAACACATAGTGTCTTAGCCCGTATAAGACAACCAAACTGACCTTTGAATCAACCATTGGACTTCTATGATATCAGAGAACAACTTGGAGGTACTGACCTTACCTTAAACCCTACAGATCTAATCCTCACTCCTGCAGCAAGAGGATCTGGTATACCACCATCACCACCTCCTTCATCTCCTTCTTCTTCTGGAGAGGAATCCTCTGACGAGGCACTTCCTCATCCCAGCCTTCGACACCACCCACACCTATGGCCAACCCAAACAATCCCGCCAGACCCTGGCTCGACCAAGATGCAGTGGCCATACCTAGGCCTCATCATCCTTTACCCAAACACTCGGAGAAATGGCTCCCTAAGTTTGACCCAGACTCCAAACAGATCGTTGAAGATCACATCAAAAATTTTATGTTAGTCATTAGACTCCGTAGTGTTGAGCACAAAGACATAGTCTGTAGATTGTTTCCCTACACCTTTGAGGGCAATTCCTCTACCTGGTACTTTGCCCAACAGCCCCACACCATTGTGTCATGGGAGAAATTTGAATCCTATTTCCTTGAGAAGTTCGGAGACGACAAGTCTCTTGAAGTTCTAGTCATGGAGCTTTCTAGTTTAAAAATCAATCCCAAAAAAAAGATCAAAGACTTTAATCAAAGGTTCTTGACACTAAAGAACCGGATCCCTACGGATTCGATGCCTGCCGAGAATCTTATTATCGCATACTACACGAAAAAAATACATCAAAACATAGCCATTTGGGTAAAGAGATCCAAGAAATCCACGTTGTTAGAATCCTTCGAGGAGGCTAGTCAAATCGAGAAAGACATTCTCAGTTTAAAAGACACTACTAGCAACGAGATAGAGACTAGTTCATCTTCCAAAAAGAAAATCGAAATCCTCCCTAGACCTTCCCAAAACAAAGCTCAACCTAAGAGTTCAGATTTAGAAAACTTAGAGAAAGTCGTTCAAAAACTGTCCAACCAAGTTATAGATTTGAAAAGGACAGTTGAAGAAGATTCTTCGAGCAAAGGGCCTTACAAACCCCCTTTTAGGAAGCCTTTTCCCACCAACCGACCTAATTCAAATATTGAAGGCCTAAATCTAAAAAGCCTGCAATTTGCTATTCAAACGATCCTAGAAGCACACGATAACTTGATTCCTCCCGAGGTTCCTGAAGAAGTAGCCGAACAAGAAACGGTAGAAGAAGATGAATCCTCTCCAAATATTTTCAGACATTTTTCGGATAGTATTTTTCAAGCTAATTTCGAAACAGTGCACCCTTACAATACTAGGAGCAAGACAACAAGTAAGCCTTCTTCTGAAATCACTACAACTTTGCCTCCAAAACAGTCTAAATCGACTGAGACTAAACAGAATCCAGTAAACCCAAGTTTAGATTATGATTTGGTTGAAGATCTAAAAAAGCTTAGGGCTAATATCTCTGTTTACGAATTATTAAAATTCCTTTTTCTTCTACAAAAAATGCTGCAGAATATTGCAGAGAACAACAAAAATAACAATCCAAGCAATAACAAAGGTGTTCAAAACAACCCTAAAATGCCTCATAAGGCCTCCGCCAAACCACATCCGAGCCTCATGATAAAAGAGACCTTCCTGTAAATAATGTAACAAATGTAGATAAACCAGTTCTAGAGTATGCGAGTAAAAAACAACAAGCTTCCACTGTTAATACTCACAGAAATGTCCCTCCATTTTTGTTAACTTTTAAAATTTTCAATAGGAACGTACATAACTGTATGGTAGATTCAGGTGCATCATCTAATGTAATGCCTTGGTCTGTTTGTCAAAAGATTAATGCTGAAGTTCAACCATCTAGCTTGAAAATTATCCAGCTTGATTGAACTAGTGTTAAAGTGATAGGCGAATTAAGAAATGTGCTTATAAGATTTTTGTCTAATCCTAAAGTTCATCAAGTGATTGATATTATTGTTGTAGATATCCCAAAAGTTTACAGTCTGTTTTTAAGCAGAGACTGGTCAGAACAATTACACGGCTATTTTGCGACGGATTGGTCTCACTTGTGGCTGCCCGAGAATGGAAAGCCCAACATAATCAAGGTAAATCGTGAAAGTTATCTGAAGTTCAAGGTGACTGATTTAAATGATCCCAATGAACCGTTCACTCCTTTTGCTGATTCGCCCGAAATACAGAGGATGGATACTTTTTTCGGTAATTTCATGGCCAAAACTTCTACTATCACTAACCCAGAACAACAGTCTAAAATTTTGACATATACGCAGCCAACAGCTTCTTCTCAGTGGTCACATGCAACCGACAAAAATCAAATATGGTCTCTGTACTTTGATGGGTCAAAATCTGAGGAAGGAGTTGGTGCAGGTTTCCTGCTCATCAATCCAGCAGGTAATAAGACTCTGATTGATTGTCGGTTAGAATTTGAATGTACAAACAACACGGCCGAATATGAGGCATTCCTGCAAGGCCTCAGAAAAACATTAGATCTGAACATTCAAAATTTGACTGTCTTTGGTGATTCGGAAATCGTGGTTAGACAGGTAAAAAATTCTATCCACTGTTTATCCCTACACCTTAAAAGCTATCAAACTGAGGTATGGAATTTGATGAACAATTTTTCCGCATTTAACATAAATTCTATTCCTAGATTGAATAATTCGGAGGTTGATTTGTTAGCTAACGTCACCTCAAAACTTTTTTCTGCAGAAGGCTCATCTCCGAATGCATTTTTCGTCGAACTGTTGTTCAGACCGTCTGTCCCAGACAACATCACGAATTGGAGAGTCTCCGATGACGATCAACAGATTATAAGTTTTCTGCATACGGAAGAAACCTTCCAGGGCGCGGTGATCGACGAAGGTACCCATAACAAAAATCTTTGTGACTTTATGGTAATACCAGATCCGAGATCTCCAGAATCTTCATCAGACATGGTAAACTCTATCCCAAAATCTGTAGTTAGATTAGAAAAATTTTATGATCTTCACGACAAGTTCAGAAAATCAGTGAACTGTAAAATGAATAGTTCCTCTTTGACGCATGAAAAAGTAAATTTGGGAACTAAAGACAACCCACAGTGAATTAATTTAGGGGTGGGGTGTTCCGAGCAAGAAAAAGTAGAGTTTATTAAGTTGTTTAAGGAATTCAAAGATATTTTTGCTTGGATGTACGATGACCTAAAAACCTTTGATCCTAACATCATACAACACGTTATTCCCATGAAACCCAAAACCCAACCTTTTCAACAAAAGTTAAGGAAAATGCACCCAAAACTCGAACCAATGGTCAAGAAGGAATTAAACAAACTCCTGAACACTAAGATAATCTTTCCAGTTATGCACACACAATGGGTCTCTAATATTGTCCCTTTCAGAAAGAAGAGTGGTGAAATCTGACTATGTGTCGATTTCTAAAATCTTAACCGAGCGTCTGATAAAGACAACTACCCTGTCCCTCCCATGGAACAGAATCTGGTTCTAAAAGATTATCCTTGTTGGATGGTTTTTTAAGTTATAACCAAGTCCTGATGTCCCCTCCAGACCAACTCAAAACCATCTTCTGCACTCCATGGTGCACCTATGCTTATAGAAAGATGCCCTTCGGACTCATAAACGTCGGTGCCACTTTTCAGAGAGAGATTGACATCACTTTCTGAGGCTTAATCAATCAATCTGTCATAGTTTACCTGGATGATGTCACTGTCTTCTAAAAAAATAAAGAAGATCATCTAGCTCATTTAAGATCCGTTCTACAGCGATTTCGTAAGTACGACATTTCTTTGAATCCTAAAAAATATATCTTCGCAGTAGAACAAGGTAAACTCCTCGGATTCATTGTATCGAGCGAAGGGATGATTATCGACCCTGAAAGAACTCAAGTCATTTCGAAACTCTCCCCTCCCTCATAAAAAAATTCCATGCAATCTTTCTTAGGTCAAATAAATTTTGTTAGGAGATTCGTCCCCAGCTTTTCAGAAATGGTGAGACCATTACAAAACTTAATAAAAAAGAATGTACAGTACCATTAGGGACCTTTAGAAATCCAGGCTTTCGATTCAATAAAAAAAACCATAATAGATGCTCCTTCTCTAATGAGCCCCAACTTTTTCCAAGACTTCACCCTCTACACGTTTGCCTCTGACCGTTCATACGCTGCCATCCTAACTCAAAAGAACGATGAAAACAACGAAGTCCCAATTTCCATTATGAGCTCAGCCTTCAAGGGGGCAGAACTTAATTACCCAGCAGTAGATCAGCAAGCCTATGTTGTTTTCAAAGAAGTAAAGCACTTCCGATCTTATCTGTTGAAATCTAGGAAAAAAATCATTGTCTCTTACCCGGTTGTCAGAAATATGTTAGTACAGAAAGAACTAGGCTAAAAAAGGGCAAACTGGGTCACATCCTTGCAAGAGTATGACATAGAAATCACCCCAGCACAAATTGTAAGAGGCCAAGGTTTATGAAAATTGGTCATTGATTCAGTTGTAGGACAGCAAGAGGAAAATGATATGTTAAATCCAAGACAACATTATCAAAATCAAATCCGTTGTGCACAAAACCCTGTTAGTCCCTGGTACGATGACATAAAATTTTGTCTTATACATGGATCAACTCTCCGTCACCTTGATCCCACAAAAAGGAGAGAATTAAGATTAAAATATTCTTCTTTTCAGCTGATTAATGGTATTTTGTTCGTCAAAATTTTGATGGAGTACTAATGCGCTGTCTTGAGAAAGATGAAGCAGAAAAAGTCTTATTGGAATTGCATGCAGGAGAAGTTGGTGGGCATTTTGGTGGAGACACCACTACCCATAAAGTATTAAGAGCAGATTATTACTGGCCTACCCTTTTTAAAGATGCTCATGCTTTATGTCGCAAGTGTGTGATTTGTCAAAAAGCATCCGAACGGATACAGAAACCAGCTTTCCCTTTGCAACCAGTTTCGGTAGACTCCCCTTTTCAGCAGTGGGGTCTAGATATTATAGGCCCAATCAATCTGCCATCCTCGCAGGAGCATAAATATATCATAACAGCCACAGATTACTTCACCAGGTGGTCAGAGGCTGCCCCATTAAAAGTTGTAAATACCAGCCAGGTAATATCCTTCTTGAATTCAAATATTATTACTCGTTTTGGTATCCCTGAATGCCTGGTATTTGATAATGCTTCTTATTTTTCGTCTCTTGAAATGAGTGATTTCGCTCTAGAGAAAGAAATTAAATTAAAGTACTTTTCCAACTATTACCCCCAAGGCAACGGTTTGGCAAAATCGACTAATAAAAATCTGATCAAAATTATCAAGAAAATGGTCTCCGAAAACCATAAAAATTGGCATAACGCATTGTTAAATGCAATCTGGGCTGATAGAGTAACTCCTAAAACTGTTGTGGGTAACTCACCTTTCTTTCTCGTTTACGACAGGGAGGCAATTCTTCCACCACATGTCCTTCTTCCATCTCTGCAGTTATCGCAGAAAGTATAGGAGGAAGACTGTCCCCCTTTAGAGAGTCGAATTAACGCTTTGTTAAAATTAAAAGAAGTAAGGGCTCAAGCAAAACGGAAATTGGATCAACATCATCTCATTATTAAAAACTGGTTTGATTCCAATTTTGTCTCTGACAAAAATTTTGAGGTAGGTGACCTTGTCCTAAAATGGGACAAACCTCATGAGGGAAAATGAGAGCATACAAAGTTTCAAAACTTGTGGTTGGGACCATTTTTAATTACTGAGAAATTGGGTCCTAGTTCCTTCTGATTACAGAATTTAGAAGGGCAGCTATACACCTTTCCGGTGAATGGCCAAGCTCTAAAAAGGTACTTTGTCTGATGACACTCCCATGTACACTGTGTAAATATTTTTTGTTTTGTTTGTTGTTTGTTTTTCTTTGCTGGTTTGTTTTGATTTTTCCTTTATGCTTATCAGTGTTTCTTTTTGAAACACACATGCCTGCATCATGGGCTAGCTCAGACGAAGAGAAAAGAAAAATTCCCCCTCTAAAATGACTATTGAAAGTTGTTTAAACATCAATTGTGATATTTTTCTGAGTTTGCAGCCATGTTAAAGATAACTTGTTGTTTGCAAAGCGTTTCTTGATTTCAATCTGCAACTGAAGGTACCCACGACCATCCATAAAAATTATTTTTACGTTGTCCTTGTTCCTTAAGAGAACAACTCAGAGATGTCTCCCTGCTCTTGAAAGTCAGTTTTATTAATAAACTGTTTCTAGATCTTAATGAAGGACAGCTAAGAAATTTCTTCAAGGTCTGTAATTTACTAAGATGTGTCCAAAAACCAGGATTTTCAGCGTCACCCCGCTCTATTAAAAATCCTTAAAAAACTAAATAAATTTTCAGAGAACTGTGGGAAATGCTTGTAAACCCGTCGGGATACTGAACAGGTCTGCTGGCAGCGGGTAAATGCATGTATGACACCAAGATAACTTCGTCGGGGTACTGAACAGGCCCGCTGGCAGCAAAGCAATGTCAGGTATATGAAAATTCTCAGATATGGATTATGTTTTGACCTTAAATGTCCTTCGTTCTAATCTGGAACTTCTTGACGGGATACATATATCAGAGTGGGTTAAATGACATCCCTTTCGAGGCTATGGACGCCTACTGGTAGCAGCGGCCCTGTCAACAGTATTGAAGATTTTAACTTTAATATCGTGACTCTCTTTTGTTAAGATTGTCATCAGTTTTCGTCTCTTTAAAATAACAGTAATTTGAAACTGGAATGCATAATAATTATGTACGACATTCAGACATCTTTTTGGTTGTTTTCGATTTGAAGTTTTTCTTTGATTATCCTAATCTGAAATCGTTCAATCGACAGAGATAATGGCTTCTCCCAGCGTGTCGCCATTGTTGGAAGCAGTGATATAATTACTATCATTTGTAAGCTACCTACACAGGGTCTCTAAATTTTCATTACTCATCATGAGCATTCTTACTAAATGACACTTATCACTTGTCACTTTTTACATATCTCCCTTTCGATTTTTGTTTTCATGATTGTAAGCATGAAAACTCGCAGTTGGAATTGACACTTTGTTGCGATTTTTGATTAAAGGAAAACTGTTCATATGGTCTATGATTGAAATTGTCATATTTTTGCTATGAACATGATTGTTCTCCTTGTTTATAACTCTTTGGTTCTAAACATACCTTGGTTACATAAGTGAAAGACCTCCATTCATTAATATTCAGTTGATATTAATGGAGTTTTGATTCTTAAAACGTTTAATTATTTGATTTTATTTGATACACTTACCTTTGTAATCAAGCCATGATTGTGCGTACTATGGTTTTCCAAGTGTTCACATCCTCATACGTACCCATGCCAAGGTGTCATATGAAGTAAAGAAAGCCATTACTCTTCTGCATGGCCTCAGGCTTCACAATTTCGTTCCCACGCATGGAGATTAACACCTCTGCCTACTGTTTGAACCGTCATAGCATTGTTTTGTTGAAGTTTGGGGCTATGGCTCTGTAGTTTTTTATCAAACCCTACCTCCAAGTTCTGTTTTGATTCCCTTATGTTCGCCATGGCTCCAGTGGTAAGGATCGAGCCCAATGGCATCCAAACCTTGTTATCATATGATAATGCCAGAGACGATTTAGAAAGGAACGATTGGCATTTGTTCATTGAAAAGTTTAAGGGTTTCAATCTGAGAGTTGCCCAAGAGTTCGCATTGACCTTTGATGGCTGCGGAGCAAAGATAGGTGATGTGCAACTAGAGGTGACTGAAGAATTTTTAATCCAAGCTACATGTTTACCAGCTGTCGGGCAAAAATGGTTCAAGAACGCAAAAGTTGAAGAGGTCCCCTGGACTTTGATGTTCACTTCACGGAAAATTACTAGTTGTGACCGAGGTATGCTTGTCTCATTCTTAAAACCTAGGTGGCATGATCTACTTGCTATTGTGAAACAGTTCATTACGTGTGAAGGAATATTTGGGTTAGTTTTTCTGTATCATCTGTGATTGCTTATGAGTTTCATTGACTTCCCGTTGAACATGCCCTACTTCCTGCTTAGAAGTTTGTACAAGATGGGAAAACGGTTTAGGAGGTAGAAGTCTGATTCGAGTTTATTCCATCATGGTTTAAT
>JASDQU010228584.1:5668-17231 GCA_032191745.1 Picea mariana | reverse complement strand
CAGTTACTAATGTTCCTGAAATGGATGTTTTTAACAATTGTATTCTTGATGAAATTATTGTTTTAGAGGTTGATCATAGATATGAAGGGCAGCCCATTTTTGACGAATATTCTAGTGATGATGAGCAGCAAGCTTATCCTATATTTGATCACCATGAAGACAGAGAGAATGATGCAGAGGTTGGCCTTGTCACAGAAAAAATAACTTGAAGATTTGACCAGGAGTATCCCTTAGTTGAGGCACGTGAAGAGATTATTTATACATAGCCAAAAGTAAATCAGCAATTATCAATGGATCAACAACCACCTACGTCAATCCTTATTTCACTTGTACCCATAGTTTACAGTGAACAACTTGAAGTGGAAGAGGAAATATGTTATCAGTCCCATGTGTTTTGTCACCATTCTCATGACCTTGTAAGGGTGCATATGGAGTTGTATTTCTCAAAAGTTTCAGAACCTGTAAACTTTAATGTGTCAGCAGTAGCCAGAGGAGATATGGGTAATGTTTTCAGACTATTGTCATATTCCTCTTGTCTGTTGTTAATCATTGGCATTATAAAGACTCATGTCAACAAGTTGCTTGAATGGATTTGGTGGAAGTTTTCCTTCACCTAGCCCATTGTAAAGGTCAATTAGCTTAGGTTTTGTACATAAATAAGCTCCATAAGGAGCATGTGTGTTTTCTTTCTGTTGTAAGTAGATAGTGTACATATCAACGTGTGGTCCTTAGTGGGATGTTTTTTGAACTTGACTCCACAACCCAAAGGCTAAGGCATTGGAACTGCGCGTTCTTGGCAGCTTGCAGGGAGCATGCCATCCCCTGTGGAGCCAAATGTTATTACACATAGTTGTCAAAAGATCGCAGGATGACCAAGTTCATGGTCTACACAGATATCATCCTTGAGCACAAAGCACAACATTCAGAATGGTCCATTTCGGGCTTGAAACACAAGCAAGCAGACAGGCTCAATTTTCAGCAGCGAAGATCCCATGAATAATTTAGATCAACAGCTCTCAGGATTAACGACTAGATAGAGGAGTCAAAGTCCCAAAGTAAATCTAAGCCATTGAAGGATGAGGACACGTGTCAGCGTATCTCACACTTCAGAGGATTGAAAGAGCTATACATTGGAAAGGCCCAAAGCCCAAACTCCCGAAGTAATTGTGAGTCATTGATCACCACAGCATGAAGCAGGGTCCATCCAAGAGTGGCATGTGGTAGCAAAAGCAAGACTTTCCCATATCACAGTTCGCGACCAGATCGATGGCCACGCTTCATTGCGGGGATGCAACTTGCTCAAGCATTAAAATTATTGAGAGGTCCTGCAATCAAAATCATGGTATAATTAAAGAGCTATGTGGCGGAAGGTGGTGAATTACAGGCTCAAAAGCGGTGTGAATACAAACCTCTTTTGAAGGCCCCGCAATCACATGCTTATATAGTATTTAATCCAAGAGAAGCAGGTGGATGCCCCCTAGGCATTGAGCCTTGTCCCGATCCCGAGGAGGATTCAGTTAATGGAAAATGACTGGTAGTTGAAACCTCAGCTCAGTCCATAAATAGAAGGCATAGAAGCCATGGTCGAGAGGACTAGACTGTCATCCTGCATTACCATAGAGGTCAGAAAGGCCCATATTGATTTGAGTTTGCGTCTGACAAAGGAATACATGCACAGTCTGACAGAAGAAGGCACAGACGTAAAGCATTGAACGAGATAGCCAGGTCACACTCCTGACAGTTGTGGATTGAGTTGATTATATATCAATCTTTATTTTGTAAAAGAGGAGGGGGGTGTTCTTCATAGGCTGGAGAGCCGAGTGAGTTTTAGGAGCAGAGGTCTGTAATTTTTTAGTTTGTATGCCTGCGGGCTTGGATTGTAAATATATGTTATTGAATATTCCTTTCAATCGTTTTTATCAGACCATCTTCTTAGTTTATACATTGTTTCATGCTTTCCTTCTTGTCTAAATGTAGTATCTGTGATTCATGGATTCCTGAGGCGATGGAGGATATGTTGCTATCATGCCCATCTTTCATGGTTCGTCAGATATTCACTGTTTTTCTTATTGTATGGATGTAGGATCTCTCTGATCTATGGATTCCTAAGGCGGTAGAGGATCTGATGTCATCTTGCCCATTTTTCATGGTTCATCACTCAGACATTTTTTGTCCTCTTCTCCTCATCATGACTTAAATCCTTTTGTCTGATAAGCAGTTTAAATGCCTTCCTTATTAATGATACTTATAACTCCATAGCCCAATGGTCCCGAACTGATCTGCAGTTACTTCTGTTATCTTTTCCTCTCTCTATAGTCTCACTGATCTCACCCACTCACACCATTTTAATTCTTTTACTTTATTTTGATGGGTACTGGGATTATCCTCTTGCAATCGAAGGGTGACTCTCAGTGCTAACATTAATGGCGTCATTTTCAAGGATGGAAGTGAAGATATCTTCCCTGGGAGAATGACAATGAATAGATCCAGTTTTAGATGGTGAACTGAAGCTGGACACATTATTCTGACTGCTTATCTTTCACCATGGAGACTCCATTGTTTAAAAATCTATTTGCAACTTCACTGTGCAGAATTTGTTAGTGACTCCACTGAAAGGAGACAAATCAAATGGCTATGGAGGCTATCCTGGCCAAGAGGTTTACCCCATTCAATTTTTAAGCCATAGTATGTTATCCACATCCAGTTCCATCTATAAATGAATGGGATGACTATCTTCTAAGGTTTAGAGGCAGCGAGCATGACCACCCCGATGAGCATTTATTTAACTTTCATATATGCATGCTTGAGCACTATTTTGTTCACGAAGATGTCTTGATCAAGATGTTCAGATTTTCTTTAGAGGGAGATGCTCGCAAATTGTGTCAAGCTCTCCCTGCTGCTAGTATCCATTCTTTAAAGGACTTTCACAATGCCTTTAATTCATATTATGAGAATATTTACCTTCTCATCTTATTTTGGATGACTGTTGTAAGAAGTTTGCATTCCACATCCAGCAGATGACGGAATCTTCCTCGTATGATGAGTCTGGTGAAGATCTGATCGAAAGAGGAAGCGTGGATGAAATTTTTCCTCTTTCTATTCCCGGAGAAGAAGGCCTTCCAAATTTGAGTATTGATAATGTTGATGAACAACTAGAAGTAGCGGTTACTAATGTTCCTGAAATGGATATTTTTAACAGTTGTATTCTTGATAAAATTATTGTTTTAGAGGCTGATCATAGATATGAAGGGCAACCCTTTTTTGACGAATATTCTAGTGATGATGAGCAGCAAGCTTATCCTATATTTGATCACTATGAAGACAGGGAGAATGATGCTAAGGTTGGCCTTGTCACAGAAAATATAACTCGAAGATTTGACCAGGAGCAGCCCTTAGTTGAGGCACATGAAGAGATTATTTATACATAGCCAAAAGTAAATCAACAGTTATCAGTGGATCAGTAGCCACCTACATCAATCCTTATTTCACTTGTACCCATAGTTTACAGTGAACAACCTGAAGTGGAAGAGAAAATATGTTATCAGTCCCATGTGTTTTGTCACCATTCTCATGACCCTATAAGGGTGCATATGGAGTTGTATTTCTCAAAAGTTTCGGAACCTGTAAACTTTAATGTGTCAACAGCAGCAAGAGGAGATATGGGTAATGTTTTCAGACTATTGTCATATTCCTCTTGTATGTTGTTAATCATTGGCATTATAAAGACTCATGTCAACAAGTTGCTTGAATGGATTTGGTAGAAGTTTTCCTTCACCTAGCCCATTGTAAAGGTCAATTAGCTTAAGTTTTGTACATAAATAAGCTCCATAAGGAGCAGGTGTGTTTTCTTTCTGTTGTAAGTAGATAGTGTACATATCAACATGTGGTCCTCAGCGGGATGTTTTTTGAACTCAACTCCACAACCCAAAGGCTAAGGCACTGGAACTGCGCATTCTTGGTAGCTCGCAGGGAGCATGCCATCCCTTGTGGAGCCAAATGTTATCACACATAGTTATCAAAAGATCACAGGACAACCAAGTTCGTGGTCTGCACAGATATCAGCCTTGAGCACAAAGAACAGCATTCAGAATGGTCCATTTTGTGGTGAAAACACAAGCAAGCAGACAGGCTCAATTTTCAGCAGCGGAGATCCCATGAATAATTCATATCAATGGCTCTTGGGCGATCTGGATTTCAAAGTAGCGCAAGGATTAACGACTAGACAGAGGAGCCGAAGTCCCGAAGTAAATCTAAGCCATTGAAGGTTGAGAACATGTGTCAGTGGATCTCACACTTCGAAAGATTCACTTCGGAGGATTGAAAGAGCTATACATTGGAAAGGCCCGAAGCCCAAACTCCCGAAGTAATTGTGAGTCGTTGATCTTCGCAGTAGGAAGCAGGGTCCATCCAAGAGCGGCGTGTGGTAGCAAATGAAGGACTTTCCCATATTGCAGATCGCGACCAGATCGACGACCACGCTTCATTGTGGGGATGCAACTTGCTCGAGCATTAAAATTATTGAGCAGTCCTGCAATCGAAACCATGGTATAATTAAAGAGCTATGTGGCGGAAGGTGGTGAATTGCGGGCTCAAAAGCGATGTGAATCCAAACCTCTTTTGAAGGCCCCGCAATCACGTGCTTATATAGTGTTTAATCCAAGAGCAGCACGTGGTGGCCCCCTAGGCATTGAGCCTCGTCCCGATCCCGGGGAGAATTCAGTTAATGGAAAATGATTGGTAGTTGAAACCTCAGCTCAGTCCATAAATAGAAGGTGTAGAAGCCATGGCCGAGAGGACTAGACTGTCATTCTGCGGTACCACAGAGGTCAGAAAGGCCCATACTGATCTGAGTTTGCATTTGACAAAGGAATACACACACATTCTGATAGAAGAAGGCGTGGACGTAAAGCATTGAACGAGATAGCCAGGTCACACTCCTGACAATTGTGGGCTGAGCTGATTATAAATCAGTCTTTATTTTGTAAAAGAGGAGGGAGGTGTTCTTCATAAGCTAGAGAGCCGAGTGAGTTTCAGGAGCAGGGCTCTATAATTTTTCAGTTTGTATGCCTGCGGGCTTGGATTGTAAATATATGTTATTGAAGATTCCTTTGAATCGTTTTTATCAGACCATCTTCTTAGTTTATACGTTGCTTCATGCTTTCCTTCTTGTCTGAATGTAGTATCTGTGATTCATGGATTCCTGAGGCGATGGAGGATTTGTTGCTATCTTGTCCATGTTCATCGTTCATCACTCAGACCCTTCTATTTTCCTTATTATCTGAATGTATTCTCTCTTATTTATGGATTCCTGAGGCGATGGAGGATATGTTGCTATCATGCCCATCTTTCATGGTTCGTCAGATATTCTCTATTTTTCTTATTGTCTGGATGTAGGATCTCTCTTATCTATGGATTCCTGAGGCGGTAGAGGATCTGTTGTTTTCTTGCCCATTTTTCATGGTTCATCACTCATACATTTTTTGTCTTCTTCTCCTCATCACCACTTAAATCCTTTTGTCTGATAGGCGGTTTAAATGTCTTCCTTATTCACGATACTTATGACTCCATAGCCCAATGGTCCTGCACTGATCTGTAGGTACTTCTGTTATCTTTTCCTCTCTCTACGGTCTCACTGATCTCACCCACTCACACCATTTTAATTCTTTTACTTTATTTTGATGGGTATTGGGCTTATCCTCTTCCAGTCGGAGGGTGACTCTCAGTGCTAACAATATTCATTCATGATCAATTGTAATGATTAGTAACCATTGTGTAATTGACCGATTGGTCGTGCTTGAGGTTGTTAGTGAACTAGCAAAGTTGTTGTCATTACCATGCTTAAGAAGAGATAAAAGGATTGCACACGAACTAGAAATGGATGAGTTTTGGTTGATTACTTTATGTTGTTTATTATATTTGGCTATTCATTGTAATTCTCAAGTTGTTATTATAATATGAGAGAGAAAGTAGATCTAGATCTAAGTTCTTTGGTCTTTGGTTCGATCTTAATGAGAGTTTGAGAAGGATATGACCCTTTATGTATCTAAATGTCAATCTATAATTGATGAATGAAAGAATGAGACCCGAATTGATACTTCCTATCATGAGCTATGTTATGGATGAATGCTTTCTATACATGTTAGAGTGTAATTTACTTATATGAATGCTAATGTGAAAGAGTAGAATCTAATGCATGGTTATGGGTTAAGTGTTTCCCGTTTGTAATATCCCTTCATGCAATGCACAAAGATTTGGTCTCTGTAATTCCAATGAGCATCTCGGGTGGGACCTTATTCAATTACTAAATATAGGCCAATGTTAATGGGGTATTTATTGGTAAATCCTTTCGAACCTTGGGTCTAAAACCCCAATCCAACATCCACGCTTCTTAAATAGGGTCAATTATATTTGTTTATGTGCTTTGTCACAAATATGTAATTCCATTCCTAGCTAAATTTGCTAATGTGATTGTCAGAAGGCACTAAATTCACTAATATATTCATTAAAAAGGCACTATATTTGCTAATATATTCATTAAAAAGGCATTAAATTCGCTAGTTTGTTTGTCAAAAAGGCACTAAATTCTCTAATATGTTTGTCAAAAAGGCAAAGATTAAGCCACAAGTATCCCATATTGTCTATATTGCGATGTAGTTGTTCCATTCTTTGAAATATATTGCGATGTAGTTGTTCCATTCTTTGAAATAAATTTAGTTTTATATTAGACATATGGATTACATTTTTATTTAAATAAATACATATATACTATGTTATTTAGGTACAGAAATTAACTGAACATAAAGGTTACATATCGTCTCTTGTATTTTTACTATCTAAATAAATATATTAGTTAGGCAAATTAATTGAACATAATAACAACAAAAAGGTTAGATAAAATGGGTTTCACGCATTATTTGTTATTCTGGAGAAACCATATAATTTTGGTCAATTTTTGTGAGGCCCTCACATATGCATCTTAAACATGGAAAAAATTTAGATTATAATAGTGAGCGCGTGAGACCCCAAGAATTTTGACAAGGATTGTGAGAGATTAAAACCATACATATTTGAAAAATAATTAACAAACCTAGGATTTTTCGCCTATCATTTCCCCCTTTTCCAAATACTCAATTATTCAATTATTGAAATTTGAAAAAAAAAAAAAATTCAAAAATGATACCATCCCAAATCAAATTCAAAAGTTGATTATAAATTATTATGCAAATTTATGCACATGTTGAAATTGTTTTTTGATTTGTTTATTGTGAATTATTTAATGTTCAATGCAAATTGAGACACTAACCAGTAATGGATGGATCCTTATTCTTGACACTATTGTTGGTATTAGAAGTTTTAATATCTTGAATGGGTAGATCAAATCAAATTAGTGATTTATTTCTAACAACTACTAGATTTGGAAAAAAACAAAAAACAAAAAACAAATTTAAAACCAATGTGATTAAATTAATTTAAAAGTTGAAAAAAACTTTTTAAAAAGATCTTGTAACTATTTTTATATTTTTTTTATTTTAAATGATTTGATGCTAAAAATATAATAAGAAATAGTTAGCTCTTTATTCTTGACTCTATTGCTAATGTTAAAAAAATTGAATGTCTTGAATGGATAATCTAAGTAATTGAGGTGATTTAATGTGTAAATATTAACAAATTTAATATTTGCTTTAATCTATTAGTAATATTGAATTTATGATAAGCCTGGCTCAGCAAAAACATTTCAAGCTTCTTGTAAAAGTGATAAACATGTCGATGCTTTTGTAGCATCGGGAGGCATTCCCACTTGTGGAGTGTCGTGAGAATACCTTTCTCGCTAAGAGGGAGTATTGATTTTTGTAGCTTCGGGAAAGTATTCTCACATGACCCTAGGTGTTGGGCATGTGGGAATCGTCGTGGGCACCACATCACACTTTCGATTTGGTGAAAACCCCCCACGATTTGAGTGGGGGCTTCATGGGTTTGATGATGGGCTTTGTGGGCTTGTGTTGGGGCTTCACACCCACAAGAAAAGCCTAATTTAATGTTGACTTGTGGAGGGGTTTCTATGTTGACCCCTAAGGATTGTATATAAAGAAGAGAGGTCATTGTGACATTACACATAATGTAGAGTGTGTGGAGACATGATGGAGTTAACATAAGTGAGTCTGCATTTGTGCTAGGAGGATTGGTGATGTCAGCAAAGGGGAAGTCTACAAAGTGGTGAATCTAGCACAAGAGAGAGAAGCGAAGAAGATCGCATGTGTGGAGTGAATATTTTTGTACCATACATGGTTTGCAGGAGGACAAAGCATGTATATATGTGGGTTGCAGATGAAAGAATTGTGTATAGGGTATATGTGGTTTGCAGGAGAGAAAACAGTGTATGTGTGTGGGTTTCTAGTTGGTGAATCACATATCTAAAGTTTTTGGGTAGGTACAGATCTATACAGGCTGACAAGTGATGTCAGCTAGCCGTATAGGTGGTCTACAATAAATTCGTGTGCAGAGGAGATTCTCAGGGATATTGTTGAGGTTTGGTTTTTTTATTTGTATGGTTATTGGAGAACAATGTTGTTATTAGTTTTGGTGACTTTGGAGGACAAGGTTGTCCTCAGATTTTGGTGATATTGTATTGGTTGGAAGGGCTGGTTTTGCCCTCATGAATGTTGATGTTAACAAGATTACAAAACTAAAATTGTGTCTCATGTGTATCGATGATTCATATTTGATATTTGTGTTTCCACTGCATATGTTTTCAGTCAATAATTTCAGTGTAAAGTTGTTCAGTGATTTATTGTTAGATCACTAGGAAGAAATTTTCAGATCTGAAATTAGTCACATAGAGTTGCATGTGAAAATTGACATGGTTTCAGAGCTTGGGATCTGAAGAGAAGGGGATCATCTTGAGATACATTTTGGATACAACACTGGAGGAGTGTTGTTCTTGTTCTTGTTCCAGGCAGGTCACGAGTGATAGCTCTGAGAGGGATATACAATGACGGTTGTAGGTCGAAATAGGTTAGATAGTCTCTGGTTTGAGACATGGAGCAAATTGTTCATATGAGGATTTGTGGGCTATTGCAGCTCGTTGGTGTGGCAGGTTGGGAGTTTTGGTGGATTTGCGGAGAGCCTAGATCACATCAGTATATTCTATGGTATATTTCCAACCGTATGGATGGACATTCGATGACTTGTCATGGTAAGTTATGATGGGTGCAGCTCAAGTGCTTTAGCATGGATGAGATGGCTTCAGACGTTTAGCAGGTTTATGAGATAGAGTCTTCATTAGGCCGGAGAGTTTCATATTGTCGAGGTATGACGATGTATGAGGTATTTGACCCAGGAGGATGAGTACATTTGAAGAGATGAGTTGATGAGGTCTAGAGTGGACTAGACTGAGTGTCCAACCATAGCTTGGGACTGTTCAGACAAGAAAACATGATCAGTGGAAGCATGTGTAGACATGAAAAAAAATTGGTGACTTGGATGATGGACTTGGGTATTAGTTCATTGGATGGTCATGACTTGGGGGAAGTAGGATTCTTTCCCTGGAGGATTACATGGTTCTTATCCAGTAATATCCATCGGCACATGACAGGGGCACAGGATTTGTTTATGAGTTTCACAGTGTTTGACTCAGGTATGTACGAGGAGCTTGGTAGGAGGATCATACATGTAGTAAAGGGATCTAGAGTAGTGGTATTCCAAATGGATTCAAGGGCTGTGTTGCGAGTGGAAAATGTTCTATGACTGCCAGGAGTGTGTTCTCAGCCTCATGGATTGAGGAGTAGGACTATGCAATGTTGCTCCATGATGGATAGGTGTTATTGGATGTTGAGTTGGTATTCTCAACTTTTGGGAACCTTTTGTGTAGGGGATCTGTACACAAGAGATGTTGTCATGGATTGAGAGGATATGGACCGATTGTATTCAGGAGGAGATTTGGTTGGTGTCCAGGGAGGATACAAATGGTTTGAGTTCCATGACTATGGTCATTTTTCTTCACAGTGTACACATCAAAGGGGAAGGGGAAGAAGGTAGCAGGCATCGGCAGCAGAGGTTGATGAGGTTGCAGATAGGTTCCAAAGGGATATCTTGTTTGTATCCTACCTTTTAGGTACACTCTCCAACAGGGAGACTTAGTTGGTGGATAATGGAGCATATTTCTATATGATAGGTTCTAGAGAGTTGATTGACACTTTCATAGAGACTAGCTCATACTTGTGTGTGGAGCTTGACATGGGAGTCAAACATGTAGTATGAGGATCTAGTATAGTATCGTTTCGATTGGAGTCAGGAAAGGTGTTGAGGGTGTCAAATGTGTTATGGGTTCCAGAACTCAGGAGGAGTTTTCTCTTGGTCTCGTAGATTGAGAGAAAGGGTTACCACATATTATTTTGAGTTAGACATGTGTTATTTATGCTCAGAGGATCTAGATTCATATCAGCAATGGTTCTTAGATTTATGTATTTTGTGACTAGAAGGAGCAAAGAGATAGATGAGGAGGAGAATATACCTCCACCAATGGTGAGGCAGGTGGCCCCACCAGTTGTATCGACTCAGAGGGAGCCATAGTTCAGAAGGAATCAACCCTTAGGATATGGTAGGGAGGAGGAGCCTCCTAGGACTATGTAGAGGATAGTGGACAGGGAGCGGGTATCTCTAAAGGTTGTGTGGACTTAGAGGGAGTCAGGAGGCTCAAAGGGAGTCAAGAGGCTCAGAGGGAGTCAGGAGGCTCAGAGGGAGTTTGAATTCATAGGGAGTTAGGAGGCTTAGAGGAAGATTTAGTCACTTAGTGGAATCCAACCTTCAGGTCCAGATGGGAGAGAGGCATATTCCAAGACTATCGGGTAGGTTTCATGGGTTGAGATAGATAGATAGGAGGTTCAGAGGCAGGAGGATTCTAGGAAAATGATGTCTTCCAGAATGGGATCATGTCAGATAGCAATATTTTCTTCAATGATCGAGGATGCAGCCATTCAAGAGGACTAGAGAGTAGGATTTGCTTCAATGATAGAGGGAGCATCCAATCAGACATATTGGAGAACAGTTGTGGTAGAGGATCCAATATGGGAGACATATCTACTTCCAAGTGATGATGGAGGATGGAATGCCTCCCTCGCTAAGAGGGAGTTTTGATGCTTTTGTAGCATTGGGATGCATTCCCACTTGTGGAGTGTGGTGAGAATACCTTCCTCTCTAATAGGGAGTGTTGATTTTTGTATCTTTGAGCAAGTATTCTCACATGACCATAGGTGTTGAGCATGTGGGAGTCGTCATGGGCACCACATCAAACTTTTTTTTTGGTGAAAACCCCCTTGGATTTGAGTGGGGTCTTCATGGGTTTGATGATGGGATTTGTGGGCTTGTGTTGGGGCTTCACACCCACAAGGAAACACTAATTTGATGCTGACTTGTGGAGGGGATTCTATGTTGACCCCTATCGCGCCTCTTTCGTCAACTTGGTGAGAAAATAAGAGGTGCTTGCAAGCTCAGTTGGGTCTGCTGAGCAGGATAGCTATAGAGAAAAGAGTTAGGGAAAGAAAACAGAAACTATAATTAAGAATTA